>JAOYSI010002874.1:0-15634 GCA_025775065.1 Hiodon alosoides
CCCCCCCCCCCCCCCCCCCCCCCCCCCCCCCCCCCGCCCCCCCCGGCCCCCCCCCCCCCCCCGCCGCCCCCCGCGGCCCCCCGGGGCCACCGGGGGCCACAGGGGGCACAGGCACAAGCGTTTAAACACACCGCGCAGACCGGGAAAACCGAGGCACCCTGGGCGAGTGTCGACCGCTCGGCTTGCCCACTGGAGTCCGCACAGAGGACGGCCAGCGCTGATGCAGCTAGCCCAGTCACGGGGAGATGGCTATCTTTCCCCCCTCTCCCCCCGCAAAGTTCTACAGATCCTTTGTGTTTCTTTCCCAGATTAAATCAGAGTCACATAGCAGCTCTCTCTCTCTCTCTCTCAGAAACGGCACATGAGTCACGCATGCATTTACGACGACGGACTCCGCTGTGAGTCTCTGGGCGTGGCCTCCAAAGGTCACATGCCTGAGCCATTTTACAGGGTCACCGCAGGAAACACAACCACTAGAATGGCCCTACTCTTTCAAAATCGAACGTGCCCCAGAGCCGGGATTATGGCTGATAAAATCGAGACATCAAACAAAATTCCTCATCTGTGATTAAAACCAAAAAATCTGTTGGCAATAATTAGTCCGTGTCTGAGCATCAATTCAGGGCGGCGGCTTGGACGAGACAGTTTTACTTGATCAAAAGAAGACCTTCTGAAATCTAATAATTTAGTACCCAGGACTGGAGCCCTAATTTTTGTGGATGATCTATGCATGTGTGAGATCACCACTTCCACATTTCCTGTCTAATCCTCTCACGACATTGGAAAAACATAAACCTTTTGTTCTTTTACACCGACTTGATGAAATTCCTCTGCGTCGCAGAATCCTGAGCCTCAGAGATAAACATGCTGTTGCCATCCCCATACCACGAGGCAAGATATTCAATCTGAAAAACATTTCTCCCCATGCTAATATTCATTCTTAACCTAGATCACAGTGTCTATATTATTTTACAGTTCGTGATTATCTCGATGTTTTCCTCCTACGTGCTTTTCAGGAACATCGTCTCAAAATTAATTCTCCAAACAATTCCCTATTTTTCTTACGACTGAAGCTAAGGTGTCGATGTAATTAATAGATCCATACGAAGTGGCATGATATTTTTTCTCAATTCATAATTTTTTCTCAGTTTTATTATGAGGGTCTTGTCTGACTTTATTTTTCAATCTTTTATTCAAGTCAAGTTATATTTATTGCTTTGGACGAAATCCAATTAAATCATTAACATCCCATTTTCTCTTGGCAAATGAAAAACCACCGCAATATCACAGTCCTCCAGCCGACAGGCCGCAAACGGCGCGGCGGGTAACTCGAGGAAAAGAAGCCATTTATTACCCATGGTTTCCTGTCTGCGGGGGCCCCGGGCCTCCCATTTAGGCAGCGAGTCGCGAATGCGTCCCATGCAAGGTGGGAGGGCAAGGCCACCCCTGTGTCCACTCTACTGCGTCGCAGTGCATGGCTCAGAGGGACTATGCCCACGGAAGATACCGCTGATCTTTGCCCTCGTCTCCCAACGGGACAACAGAATCCCCTGTGCTTTCCAGCGTGATTGGCGGGGCTTTGATGGAAGTAGCGCTGGCTGGCTGGCTGATGGTGGAGGACTTGCCTGGGCCCCGCAGATCCAATTACAGAGGAACAAAAGCAGGAAACCGCAGGGGCAGGGTTGGTGGCAGCAGAGAGTGGAGTGTAATCTGAGTAACGGTGTATTTAACACTGGAATTCCGGAGAATCTTCTGGATTCTTCTGGGGCGATACTTGGGTAGGGGTGGGGTGAGGTAGCGTGGGTGTCTTAATATTTCAGCCTCTACGTTAGCACCCCCCAGCACACACACACACACACACTCACACACTAGGATCTCTAGGCCTCCTCCTCAATACTTTTGTTTCCCTGTTCTTTTCTGCTCATTTTCTCCTCTGTCCCAATAGTCTCAAGGCGTCTTCTCCCCCTTCCAATTCCCCTGTCACCGCATCACTCTGACTTCCTCCGAGCTCTCCCCACCCGCCACCCATAGACCACGGCTCTCAGCAGTCCCGGTGATGAAAAGTCTGGGCACCAGCGCTTTTATTTAAGATTCTCTTTATTACCGCAACCAACACCCCATTGCTTCTGCTCTTTCTACGCTTGCAAATTGACAGGCTGCTCGGCAGTTAAAGAGATAGATTTTTAAACTAAAAATCCATGTCAGAAAAGAGTATGGCCCAACTGGGAAACATGGGGCTGTTAACTGTGAGGGTTTCAACAAAATCGTGTGAAGTGCAAAGACAAAATATGGCTTTGAGAATTGTTGCACAACCTGCTTAACCAAACATGCACGTACACAGATACATATACACATAACACTGCAGTGATACAGTCTTATGCAGACCTCTATTCTCTCTACAGTGTGCGTCTGTGTGTTTGTGCGCGCATGGGCGTAAAGGAGCATGCGTGTATACTTGTGTGCGTGTGTGCATAGGTCCTTTGTGAGCGTGCATGTATGTAGGTATGTAAGTGTGCGATTGTTTGTGTGTCTGTGAGTGTGCATAGGTCCTTTATGAGCGTGCATGTATGTAGGTATGTAAGTGTGTGATTGTTTGTGTGTCTGTGAGTGTGTATAGGTCCTTTAGGAGCGTGCATGTGTGTAGGTATGTAAGTGTGTGGTTGTTTGTGTGTCTGTGAGTGTGCATAGGTCCTTTATGAGCGTGCATGTATGTAGGTTTGTAAGTGTGTGAGCATGTACTGCCTACATTCACAGCTCCGTGTTTGCGCTCATTATCCCCTTCCTATGAACTGTATGCTCTCTCAAAGCAGGCTCTCTCCCTCTGATCACAGCCCCTGTCACTGCAGGGCCCAGGATCCTTTGAGCATGGATTCAGCTCCAGAGCAGCCCCTGCCAGTGGGTCGATCGATTGAGGAAGCAGTGGTGAATGCTATACGTCGTTTTCCCACCCCTAAGTTTTTTTCAAATGCAGACAAAAGTCAGTTAGAAAAGTCCACAAGATTTACAAGAAATTTGGTGCTTTCAAACTGTATAAATTTATGTGCTAAGTTTACAGGTTTTAGAGGATGAAAAACATTTATTTAACTGGGAAATTATATTTTTCTGGGAAGGATAGAGTCCATAACTGATTATGTGTTGCATGCCAAATATTTTCAGTGCACAGAAGGTTGTTTTTTGAATATGTAAACCTTTGCCAAATCCCTTCCTGTTAGCAGTTTCTGCTGCCTTGAAATGTAACTAATAGAACAGCTGGACTGTGGACTGTGGAGATTATGTGAGGAATAAATTGCTCTCACAATGAGCTTTTTCTCTCTGTACCCTCCGGTTATTATGGCGGTTCGAGTTGGTGGATAATTGATACCCGTAATGTAGGTGAGGAAATGAAACATATAATGAAAACTAATAATAAATATTCCGAGATGTGTCAAAGGCCATTCATTTTTGTTAAAAAAAAAGGCAAATTCTTAGTTAAACAAACCACTTGAGACAGTGTTCACTTTTTTCCACAACCATGTAGCCAGCGGTGTAAATTGAATCATTGCAATCATGAATTCAACGTGTCAGCGCTATGCACACAATGTTCCATTCACACCAGCTAAAAGCCATTTCTTATTTGTTTTCAGTATCCAGTAGCATTAATGCTTTGGTTCATTTTCTCAAATATTCAGAGGGTTATAGGATTGGTCAAACCATGCTGCCTTGGTTAAGAGTAAAGCCAATTTGGTCGGGAACAGTTGATTGAATATGTCCCTTGACCGTTCTATGAAACATGTTTTAAGGCCCAACGGTTCAGAGGAACTCTTTCTTACAACGGAGACACTTTTTCTGACAACCCTCAGACCGTGTCTATTGGACTGAACACGAACGCCTTTAATGTGATCATTATCCCCTGTAGAATAGCAGTGTGCCCTTTGATGCAAAGGGATCATCAGGCATGGCAAACTAACACAGCTTCCTGGAACTGCCTCCAACCGCCCGGAGGAGACCTACAGCGCCCCACATGCCTCCTAAGGGTCTTTCAAAGTTGGGACTGGGTGCCAGATGCCAGCGCGTTGACGTTTTCAAAGGGTTATTTTCGCTTGGGACTTTGCTATGTTTGCTTATCGTCTAAAAGCTAATCGTTGGTGTAATAAACAATCACGAGTGGTTTGACCCCAAGATTTTTCTCCCCAAGGGTTTATTCTCCATCAGCAAATGTTAGTACTGGGTGTTGTCTGAGGACTATATTGTTAATAAAGACATCTATATAATCAATATAACCCCCCACCCGCATAATTTTCTTGGTTCGCTGTCAGACCAGCCAGGAGGTCGACCGTGGAGACGTCCCACTCCAGCTGCAGCTGTTTGGAGTATGTGCCGCCCCAGCGCTCCGCCTGAGCGCCCCTCCAGCTGCAGCTGTTTGGAGGATGTGCTACTCCGACGCTCTGTTGCCCCGGCTTGGATAGGAGTGTGTTCTGGGGATGGAGGGTGTGGGGCCAGAGACGATCTCACCCCCCCTTTTCTGTGCAGTGACACTGACTTCAAGGCCTGAGTTGGTCCCGTAACTCTCAGTAAGATGGATTACCCTTGTGCCTGTAGGTGATGAGGCCACTATCTGTGTTGTGTCAGGGAACTCACATTGTTCTCATGGAGGAGAAGTAGTGCCTCCTGCACTCTTTCTGCCTAAGTGGTGATGGTTTTTATTTTTTTCAGAGAAAGTGCATATATTTCGATCAACCAGCTTGAGAAAATTTCAAACGTTAGCTTGCTACCATTTCCTCACATTTGTGTTCTTGTACTGTTTTTGTCCACAAACTCAACAGAGCAGTTTGTGAATCTATTGTGCTTTTTAAACACGTGATGTGGACCTCAATTAAACCGAGACTGCGACCCGCTGTTCCCCTAGTCAAAACAATGCTTCGAGAAATATTTTCACCGCGGTATAATTACTTCCATCTGCAGCAACTCGGCAGTAAGGTATATCATTGTGCTCAAGTGCTTTCACAGCAGTGTCAGCGTAATGATCCACAAACACGGCGTTAACAGTTTCCTCCGCCTTGGTTCGTAAGACCCTTTACACTACGGAAGGATCTTTCCCGTAAGAAGAATTTGTGGCCTGTTCACTTGGAAAAACAACGATGTGTGACTGTGGGCCCTCCCCTGCCGTACCAACTTTCGTCCGACCGGATTGCCTGGTTTAGTTAAATCGACTTTGCTGACGAGTTCCTCGTGAAAACAAACTCATAATGTTCGCGGGAAGCTGTGCGGCCTTGTGGGTTTTTGTGCAGCGGTACTCCATTCATTATTTCCTCCTGGTAATAAACGGAGCCGTTTGCCCATTGTGTTCAAGGGTGGGCCCCTTAATTCGTTCAAAGGATCTGACAACAAATTAAATCGGCAGCATTCGTCATTCGGCCGCATTGCTGTACCGCTGACATCCCCTGACGGAGAACTGGATGGGAACGTGCTTCCCGGTGCTGTGTTTGCGCCGCCAGCGGCGTGTTAATGACTCAAACCCATAGCGGCGCATGTAAAGGGTTCATCTAAGAGCACGGAGGCATTCCTCAGACACTCAGCCAAAGCCACATATCATCCCCTGTACGCAAGGTCGTCTGTCAGCTCCGTTTCGGTTTTTCCGCCGCGGTTTAGTGTTTTGTTCACTAAACTGCGAGAGAGCCATAATTCAAGAGGAGCCAGGCAGGGAAATGTGAGACCGCCGCCGCGCGCTTTGCCGAACTTCAGAGCTGGGACTTCAGAACCGAAGCTGGTTTTATTTAATTGAGCTGCACTTCGCTAGGGGTTCAATCAATGGTTCAATCAAAAGGCCTGGTGTCAGCCTCCGCTTTGATCAAATCAGACTCAAGGAGGGTCTCATCAAAGGCCGTGCATTTGAAGGAACTTGCGGCTCTGTTCCCAGCCAACGGAGCCTGCGGCCTCTAATGAGGATCAGTGAGATGATGAGCGGGGAGAAGGTGCCCCAGGGGCCGCCGTTCTGCAGAGCCCCGGGCCAGGCGTGGGGGCGTGAGGGTATATCTGGGAGGAGAGCGACAGGGCACAGCTCCCCCATGCTCTATGTCTCAGACACAGTCATCGCCTGCTCTCCTTGCCTTTGGGAATGAAAGCCGTGACAGCTCCAAGGCACAGCAGCCTTCCGCCTCCATTAATCACGACCACCCCCCCCCCCCCCCCAACCCCTTCCAACTGCTGCTGTCTTGTGGATTTACTCCCAATATTTATTTTACGGCCAGCGAGCCGGGATGAGACGAAAATCGATTTCATCCTCCCGCTATCACAGGCAACTTTTTTCCCTTGCGAAAGAAAGTCTGCTATATTGGCTGCCCGCCCGTCCTCCTCTCAGATGTCGGCATCTTGGCTCTGGGGGAAAAGTAGGTCTCGGCTGGGTTGGCCCGGACGCCGCGTCCCACATCTCCGCAGGCAAAGTAGGGGAGTCTTCCTTCATCCCGCGCGGCTGTTAACGATGTCATGCTCGTGTAGATGAACCGCTCGAGCGCATCTCTCACGGCGTGGAACAAAAGCCAGTCGGACGCGTCGCTCGTGTGAGAATAATGCCGGGCAGGTACGGGAAAATGTCAGAATCTCAGGTTCTGGAATGCAAAAGCCTCTTTTTGCCGTAATTTCGCTCTTTTCGCCGAGCTTCAACCCATGAAATAACACATTATGGTACTACAAAGGAGTCACCGTTAACGGTGCAGCGTGATGTAATGGGAGTACTGACTGTCTTGTTAGGAGTAAAAGTTTGACATAACGCTGCCCTCGGCTAGCAGGCTCCCTTCCAACATGGACGTTCACTGGCTTACAATTAGCGAAGACAGACAGCAGACCCGAGCTTGGATTGTTTCTGTTATCATTTCGGCATGGACTGCAGAGAGGTTCCTCTTACCGTCACAGTCCCCCAGGTGGGAGGTGTTCCCGTGTTCCACATCTTGCTCAAACGGTAGCCTGCAAGAGGGAAGGCCATCGGTCATAACCAGACTAGCACAGTTTTTCGAACACAAACTTTAATAATTTTTTTACAACGATAATTTTATGCTGATTGGAACAACATTCGTGTCGTTGCTGTCACTGAACATTGAATGACTTTCGGGCGGCAAAGAGGATTTAAGTATTGTGGACCTTCAATAACCACGATAACTATTGCAATAGTCTTATAAGTTCATGGTTCATATTTAATGACTGTCAGGAGGCCCCTGACTAGAAAAAATGGATGAGCAAAATAGTTCCCATTATCTTCGAATCACAGGCATACCAAATGCTACTGGCATCTAAGTGCAGCCAGAGAACACAGTCAGGTCTACAGTTAGTATAACCACATTTAGTTAGCTTGAGGCAAGGACGCTACACGTACATTGGACAACCTTATTTACAGAGTAGAGTACAGAGATACAGAGTACCAAATTCGGCGTTCCAGGGCCATTTCTGGACAATGCATTGAATTAGTGAAGGTTTGAATCCGCCAGAATGAATGAAATATGATTATGCCTTCAGACGACAAGCCTTGAATGTGAATGACGTCAAGGGTACATTGCTTGTACCCTTGTTCAGAGGACACATTCTAATCCTAGGCACTGTTGTAATAAAATCACAATGACAATTATTTATACGATCAGAATGAAAAAAGCAACATAATAATTTGATGGGCATGAGACCGGTCATCACTTTTCAGATGTTGCTCCTTCGTTAAAAAGCATTAGTGCAGCGGTCGGTAAACATCGAAGGATCCTTTTTCGGGTTTGGCAAACACAGCCGAGCCGTTCACTGTTATCCCTCCTGTCTCTCGATGCTAAATCGATCCAGAGGTTGCGGGCACATGGTAAATCAAACGATAACCGACATTACGGCTCTAATTGTCTGACTAGGAGGACACGAGCCGGTTTTTTAGGAAGGCTGCATTATTTGATTTGCGGGCACAGTAGCGGTGCTTAAACATATAATTAAGTCAAGAGATTCTCCACACAGGAAGAGAGAGAGAGATAGAGAGAGAGTGAGAGGTGTGCATGGTCTGGAAGTGGTGAACCGCCAGAAAAGAGGGGTTCTTCGTGGCAGTTGTAGAAACTGACTGCCCCAGGCATAAGCACATACACGGATGCACAGACACAAACATTGAACAAATTGAAGAGAGGCAGAGCGGTCTAGTGGCTGGCACTTGTCTCTGCAGTAGGAGTTTTAGCCTTGTGCAAAGTGCTACACCTCAATTGCTCTAATAAAGGCTCTTCTTCAAGAGTAGAGACACAAGTAGGGATAAATGAAATCTACAGCGAACCTGCAATCAGAGGCCTGAAGAATACGCACCATTCAAAAATACATTTATGTCGGTTTCAAAGGATTATGTTGGAAGAGCACGCAGGGTTGGCAGGGGTGTAAGCTTTTCGTTTGAATGCACAGAATACTAGGAATTTTTGCTTAAATTATTAAATAATTTTGACTGTGATTTGAAGGCATGGAAGACTAAGAAACTATTTAAATCATATTCAAATGAAGGGGGTGAGAGGTTGAAGCAATGACCTAACTACAGGTATAAAGCAGCCTTAAAAGGAAACGGGTTCTCTCTATAACAAATACATAATGAGCAAGCGAGCCATTCAGTGAAATTACTATAAAAATAAATCTCCACACAAGTGCCCCTTCTGGGGGACTCCCACGTCCCGGCTCACTCTCACCTTGTCCCCGGTCTGAGGAAGGAGCAGGTACTGCCTCGAGTCCAGCCACAGTAAGGGTCCCGCGAAGCGATGCAGTTCCTTTAAAGCAATAACACAAGTGCCGATGACTCTGAGACAGCAAAGACCGCCGATCGCCCATTACCTTTCACACCAGGCCACGTGCTGCGGAGGCTAAGTGGGGGCAGGCTGGCAGGGGAGTGCGCCCGTGCTTTTGTCTGGGGAACAGTGAGGGCCCGTGGTGGGAACACTAAAGGGCCCTTTGTGAGCGCTGAGGGCAGCGGCGCTGTGTGTGTGTGCACGGAGCGGGGGGGGGCGACCGATGGGGGGGAGGGCGGAGGGCGGCACTCACTTCAGGCAGCGGGAGTAGAGATGGCAGCGGGCCACAGGGACGCGCACCACGCAGGACGGGAAGGCCAGCAGCAGGGAGTGGCTGGGACGGTCCAGAGTCAGGGAGAGCAGCTGTCGGGCCGCAGGAGAATCCTCCCCACACCTGCACGGCACAGGAGCCCGTGTGGGTTCAGTGGACCACGGAGCCAGAGTAACGTATGGTAAAAAGCTATAGATATGTTTACGGATTATGACACTGCCAGGAACAGAAACGACGCGGAGCCATCAAAGCAATAAAGTGATTCAGCTAAGTAAATGATGCCCGTTCAGGCGTTGATAAAGCTGTTGTTGACGGAGGTCGAGCCACCCCACGTCACATTCGGGTCTAATTGCCAGTCACTCCTCATTTGCCATTCACAGATCTGCCCCTTTCTACGTTGGGTTAATACGATAGCTGCTCAAGCACACAGAAATATAAAACGCTCACAATGCACACAGTTACTGAAATGGCATTTTTGGGAACTCGTTCACCACTACATGGGTAGGCACTGTTCCCATCTTAAGAACAAACAAGTGGATGAACAATCGTGAGGGAAACAACAAGGGAAGCTGTGCGAAGCCTGATATGAATCCCTGGCTCACTATACTTTGATTAGGCGGCTCCCCGCTGGATAGGTAACTTCCTAAGCACTTAAATCCCTCTAACAGGCCCCAGAGCCCTAAATTAGTAGGGCAAATTACTGAGCTTTTACATTATATATTTCTACTACACTTTCCATGATCTCAGCCTATTTATTTACTGATATAACGAGCTTCCACCGCAAACATGTGGTTTAATAAACAAAAACCTACTTAACTTCTCACCTCAATTAAAGTTAAAATCTACAGGGTTTCTAATTTTCCAAGGGAAGAAAAGCATGAAAGAATGTTTTTTTTTTTTAATGCCGCCTTTCAACGATTCCTTCATCAGAGAGAACCATCTGCACGGGGGCCATGTTTAACAGGCTGTTTCTCGCACACTAGATGTGGATGACTACATTCAATGAAAGATAATAACCAGCTAATATCCTATCCTCAGGGTACCTTCAATCTATTGGATGTGATGAGTGCGTATCCTCACCTATCAGGATTGTACCCTTCCAGTTCCTCCAGGAACACGTTGCTGTTGAGCGCAGTGTTGTCTCTGTTGGGGACGATTAGAAATTTGAGGACGGTCCCTCTGCTGGAACCCAGGAAGAGAATAGTGCGGTTCCTGTAGGGCCCTGCTTCGGAATCCACCACCATTTTATTCAGCTGGTACCTGTCGGAGAGACAGAGTTTACAGACTTCACACAATTAAACACTCCTAATGTTGAGACGCGCATGAAGATTCACATTCGCCTTCCAAAGGGATAAAAATCTGTTTTGAAAGAATGGATATTCTTTGTCTTTTCGCTAACAGCTAAGTGCAATTGAATTTCAAACTGTATATCTGGCATCAATGGTGCGCTCAACATGAAATTAAAGGTCAAGAACGGCCTTGTTGCATCTGTCAAAAACATGCGGAGCCGACCGGCAGTTGACAAGAAAAACATAGGCTTTGACCACTGAGCAAACATCTGTGAAGGAGGCGTGTATGTATAACCGCTTCTGGGGACAACCTAACCTGACCATGGTCCTCACAATCCAGGGCCTCTGCCCCAGCGACGGCACTGCCTCGTCCATCAGGGGGTGCGTTTTCACAAAGTTCAGCATCTCGTCCGGGAACACGTTGGACGAGTTGAACCTGGAGCCCCGCACGGCGCAGCCCCCTGGCCTGAGAACCACAGGGACATTAGAGGCTGGCCCGGGTCACGTGACTGTATGGTTTTTTATTTATGTCACCCCTCCCGGGTACCTGGGTTTGGGTATGTGCTCGTCCGGTACAGGGGTCCAGATGGATTCGGGGGATTTCTGCTCCTTGAACCTCCCCTCAAAAGCTCTTGCCAGCTGTTGCATATCGAAGGCACATACAGCTGAACCAGGGATGCTGTAAAAGGCAGTAATCATTTTAATACTCTCCAGGCATGAATACTTGTAGGTGACCTTTGCAGTGAGAATGGTAGCACAATAAGCTCATAAATACGTGGAAGATGCTTTATTTTATTAATTTAATGTTTTTAACGTGGTAGAATTTAAGGGCTATTAACGTCATTACAATTCATTCACAACGATAAGCTTTATAGATATATGATAATAAGCTGTATAGCACAGGATGCAGAAAATCGTAAACAACATTTAATTGGATCCAAGATTTAAATTGAGAATAATTGGCAAAAAAAGAAAAAATTGCAATTTGGTTCTTGAAATGAGTTTGAACAGCTTGAGTATCTGAATCCTTTCATCTGGATGAGGCGCTGAATGACATTGTAGCGGAGTAGGGTGAGCTGAAGATCCTAACCAGGATGATCAAAGATAAAGTGAGATTACCCTTCTCTCTTTTCCTACTTACCTTTATTTGGTGTCTCTGATAACCACAGCTAGTTTCTATGTGGCCTCTTATATTCAATGAAAAATGAAATCTAAAGGTTCCGTGCTCAGAAAACACCACATACTTTTTTTGCCCTCATCTTAGACACTGCAGTGCATTCAGAAGCATTCAGAGACAACATGCAAAGTAGGCACTGAGAGATGATTTGGAAATGATGGCAAACCTATATTGCAAGGGGAACCCAGTAAGACACTAGGATTTTGTATCGGGTCTAGGGTCTTCCTGGTTACAACCATTCAAAATAAAAAAAAACTAAAATGTATCCCCATTTATCTGCACAGCGGGCAAGTTTAACGAAGGCAATTTGCTAATCAGGTACTCCCTGCTGGAAGACCAGCCTCACCAAGAAGAACCAGCCATCAAGCGCTGACGGACTCAGCTAGCACGAACCCAAAATTCGAGTTTTTCCTCTATCACATTTAGATATCAGAAACCAGGATTCAGGCTGACACAGAGTCGGGGTAGGTGTAACAGTCCTTGCTCAACTCCAGTAGGAGTGTGGGCTGAGCTCTGACATCGGCTGTCTGCTCCCAGCCACATCTCAGGGCCTGAGTCCGCCACTAGAAGTGACTCATTTCCACGGCCAGGGTATAGTGATTAAAGCAGGAGCTGACTGCTGGGAAACACAGCCCGTGGGCAGCCTCCTGCGACATCTCTCATGTTAGGAACTGCAGCAGGCCCTCCTCTCGCCGCACGGTCCCCTTTAGTCCTGGAGGATTTGGCCTGCCGCGGCATGCGTGAGTCTTGCTCACTCATCTCCAGACCCCTGAGGTGGCTGTCACCGGCAACGCTTCCCCGGATTTTCTTTGTGGTAGCTTTGACCCAAAAACCCACATTCACTCTTGACTCTTTGACCCTCCGCAATTTCTATCTCTGGATAAAACTACTCAGCTCCTCCTTGGCCCGCTCCAGTTCTAGTCATTAGAGTAGACCCTTGGCATTTGCGAGGGATACGTGCCGAGGTCTTCGCAAATTCCCAAATGTAGCATATCATTTCATCCATAAAATGCAGTATAACTGACAAATTTAAGTGACCCCTTCAAACCCTTAATGATTCCCTAGATACAAGAGCTACGGCGGAGGCAACGACAAGTAGAGAACAACAAAGCTGTGTTGAGATGACTCGACTTCACACATCAGCCTTGCAGCGCTTGGATCTCACTGGGTCGCTCGTGAATAGCCAAAAACCTCATATTTTGAATCCGCTAATGTCAAGGATCAACTTTACGGATAATTTTCACATGAAGCCAATGATGACTAGTTCACTTAGGATCTAAAAGCATTTTTTTTTCATATTCCTGAAACTTGGTGGGAAAGGAACAGATCTAAGAATAATTCAAAGGCCCTTTTGTTGGTACAAACGAGTAGTGCCAGGGGCAACAATGGCTAAAGCTGTTAGAAACAGTAACAAAAGAGGATTTTGCATTGCCAACTCATGATGGCTGAAACAAAGAGGAGATGTTCTTTGAACTGTAATTTCACAAGGCTTTAAAGGTGGTCACAGGGAAGCGGAGCCAGAAGAAAAGATAACGCAAGGGTGGGAGATGCACCAGAGCAGAAGTGAAGAAACTAAGAGATAAGGGATACACTGGACCCAACCCATTCACATAACAGTGCATGCATGCATACTGTGTGAAGTAAGGCTACTCCAGCAGCGCCCACACTACGCCGCGTAGAAGCGACAGCAAGGTTCATGTGTTAGGTGAATACTGAGACCACAAGGCACCAGGCCACAGTTAAAGCCTATATGCAGGCAGGCACCATTGCTTGGTGAGCTATGTAACACCGATACTCTGGTCACACTGTTATTGGGGGGCATTCCGTGCCTTTGTTAAACAGCCATCTCTCTGCAGCTCCCCGGCTCTCTGCCCTTGAGCCCCCAGTCGCACAGATAAAGACGTAGCTGATGAAATGCTCCTCAACTTTAAGCAAGTGCTGAAGACAGTGGCCATTACCGGCTACCCCATCCATAAGTGAGCCTGTCACCCTCCACTCCTCCCAACAACATCCTTCATGTGAGGAGGACCATATTAGAGATAGCATTTACAGGGATTGCCCTTTTCCATCCCGCAACCTCATCTGCATGACAGACCTTCCAGGTCCTTAATTAACATATCATTTGCATGCAGTGCACACAGTTGTCCTGTGCAATGGCCCCGCCCCCACCCCTCCGCTCCGCTCCTTGCTCAATCCAGTGATGAAATTCGGTTCCCCTGATCCTCCTCCACCCCTCTCTCACCCGGCTCCATCGAATGCAGGATTTGACGCTTTCTCGTTCATTAAGTGGCCTTCAGATCCCCCTCTTGAACTAGGATCAGCCCATCACCTTCCACATATTAATTACCTCCACCTTTGGCCCCTGCTAGACCTCCATCCATTAACCGGAAAGCCTGAACTGTGCTTCCATGCTGTCATCCTGTCTTTACCTATTGAAGTCTGCACACCGTGACAGTAGTGATCCCAGTGAAATTCAAGAGTATGGTGGCACATTTCAGCCTTTTCACGGGGTCTTGACACATTAGTGACATTGATAATGCCACAGCCTTTTGTGTGGAAGACCAGGGTTCCAGTCTCAACATTCTCTCCCTTCCCCAACCCATACTGGACACAGTATTATTCATAACCACCTCTTTTTCCCCCCCATTACTTGCATTTATTTTATCGTCCTGCTTCTGCCCTCTAATCTCCCCCATCCCTGCCTTCCCCCACTGTACCTGTTAGTGGGGGTAGAGAAGACTCCCAGGATGATGTCCCTGCCGTGCATCCTCAGGATGGGACTGGTGGAGTGCAGCAGGTTGAAGTAGAAGTGGGAGTCTCCGGGGACGGAGCAGTTGAGACGGGCCTTCAGGAAGGAGGTCCACTGTTTCTCCAGCACACGTTGAGATCCACCCTGGTCCCCCTTACAGACCCGAGCCACCCGTGACACCATAACCTAACCACACGCGCAGACACACACAGTATGGGGCTTGTACACACACACAGGCACCACTTTTGCCAAACCAAGAGTTTTCTGTGGTTTAAAATCAGCATATGACAAGATAATAACAAACACAAAATCTCTCATTTTACTGGTACAACTCTGGTATAACAATACTTTTAATGGTTACTGTGAATGGAAAATTTGCATTCAGTGACTTTGTGGATATTGTCCTCATCATTTCAGAACAATAACCTAAATGCATTAATTCATGAAGATGTTAGTCCAGTAAATTAGATTTCTGATCCTTCAGTCCTTACTATTAGTCATATAAACACACACAATTATTTACATAATATATAAAATAGTGCTTGCTGTTTTTGATTATCTTTTGTATTCATTATATTTTCCGTGTCTAATTAAGCCACAGGATATTTTCCTTAATAAACAAACAGGAGTACCTAAAGCGTAGTAAACATACATAGATGAACACTGAAACTACATCTTGATACTACATCTGGATTTACAATGTAGGGATTTTGACCAAATCCGTGCTGTCCAGTTTCCATCTCACCTTCTCCAGGTAGTTGAACTCCATGGCCATTTCTCTAAAGAAGAAGTAGATGTGCGGGCCCCACTGTACCGCACTGACGAAATATGGTTCTGAAAGATGAGCAGGGGTTGTTATCAGCCGGGACACTGACGCGCACAAGACACGGACTGCCGGTGCCGGTTCCTGCACTCAAAACCTGCTGGCACAGCCATGAGCGCCCGAGACGGATATTGATTCAGGCACTACTTAGCATAGACGCCACATAGACATTAATCGATGCCTATGGATAAGGTGAGAAGGTAAGAGACATGATTGAATCTGATCTGGGTTGTATTGGAGGTGTTGGTCTTGGAGAGTGGTGGAGGGTCGTTCAGCACCTACCTCGGAACCACTTGGAGTCGTGCTTGACGGTGCGCAGGGCTGGGCTGTCCCCCAGACTGCGATAGATAACTGCGTCGATGGCCAAGAAGTCTGTCACAGTGGCTGTGAACAGATTCCCATCTGGAATAAAGATGCAAGACACAAAAGAAAATATTAACATATGTTTAATGAAAACAACTAAGTGCCTCCCAGTGGCCAAGCAAGAAGAAGGGTGGGAGTAATACCCCCGGGCGGGGGGGGGGGGGGGGGGGGGGGGGGGGGGGGGGGGGGGGGGGGGGGGGGGGGGGGGG
>JAOYSI010002875.1:0-15631 GCA_025775065.1 Hiodon alosoides
ACAGCAGAGGTGGATCCTCCATTGTCTACAGACAGTCAGCTACCTGAGTTTTCCTCTAGTCTAAACCGGCCACAGCACAGGTGGATCCTCCATTGCTTGCGCACACTCTCCTTCATCAGACAGTGGAACAAGAAGATGAAGAAACCTGAAAAACATGGGAAGCATACTTTACCTGACTGCCTTCTGTGCACAATTTCATTTACAACCACAACGTACAAAAATAATTAACAGGACGTGTGGCCAAATGTTATTGATAAGTATTAAGATATTGCACATGAGGTTGTTTTTTTTCAGAAACAGTATTTATAGCTCGTAGGGTGAGAAAACCTTGCAGACTGTTAAGGATGGTGAAGAGGTAGAGCAGAGGAAGCTTAGCATGTCCCCAGGTGAAGAAGGCCATCATCCAGGTGAGACCTAGCAGGAAGGTAAGACTGGCCATGCCCCGCAGGTCGTGTAGGAGCCCCCCGCTGCTGCCAGCGGGCTTATTGGCCCGCATGTTTCGGATCTGGATGAGGACCACCACAAACACCGACGCGTTGCACAGCAGGACGAGCAGAACGTAGGCCACCACTGACACATAGAACACCAGGTCGTCCTGCAGCCAGCAGCTGAAAGAGAGACGGCCTAGTGTGTCCAATGCCAGACTGACATGCATTTTCACATCTGACCAATCACTCCTAGCCCTAGCCTTGAGACTGAAGTAGCTGCCCCCCTACCTCACCAACCACTGTCTCCCAGTCGCTCAATCACGTCCCTTCTGAGGCCCACAGAGCCTTCATGTCCTCTAACCCTCCGCATTAATCAACAACCCAAAGCCCCGCTACAGCATGCCCGACTCATCCCAGAGTATCACAGCCATGGGTGCAACTCACAAGCAACTGGCTATTGTCGTATAGACCCTTTCACCCCATCACTTACAATTCCTCAGAGTTGCCCGCCGGCTGTAAGGAACCCCCCTGCGACAGACCACCATAGGCGTCCATCTTCATTATCAGCACCAGGCTAATGATCACCAATGGAACCCCTGTGGGGAAAATAAACAGTAATCCAGTACATGTTGACCTGCTTGTTTCAATTTACATAACTGTATTTAAAAGAGTTTTCTTTTATTTTTAAATAAGAATCTAATTTCGTCTACCAATAAAATTTAAATGCTATTAAATAGCATTATGGAAAGTGCGGATAGTTACAGTTTTGATTTGGTCTTAACTTTCATTTAAAGCTAAATTAATTTTAATTTAAAAACACTACAGCAATGAATGCAAATTAAGAAATAAATTTAAAAATATTAAATATTGCCATAAATTTTAGTGTACCAAGTTTATGCCAAAAATATTTCATGAAATAACTAAACACTTATAACAATTATAACACTTCTAACAATTATATACATAGAGAATGAATTAAAGAAATAAGGAACCGTAGTTATGACACAGATTTTGTTACTTTAATGGACTGTAACTGAGGCCTGTACAAAACATAATTTTTTATTTTGTGATATCACATATCACAGGCATGCAAACCAAGCACTTTGTCCAGGGATACAGAACAGAGTGAGGGCTAACATTTCACATATATTGCTCACATAGAGAAAAAATAACAACCTAAAATAAACGATCAGACCGTCGTCATCATCATCACCACCATCATCTGTAATCCTAACCCTCACCCCATCCAAGGACACAGAACTTGAGGATGTAGGAGGGCACATAGACATTGAAGACTTTGACCAGGGCAGAATACATGTGCACCGCTTCCAGACCCATCCAGGTGAAGGAGGCCAGCAGGAAGTAGTGCAGGGTAACGGCAGCAGAGACACAGAGGCCGGGGGACTCGAAGGAGGCCAGCCAGGAATTGACCAGAAAGGCCAAATTCAGACCCAGCAGGGCCAGTGATAGGTTGATCAGGATCTTGGACGGGTAGTCTCTGCGCAGCTTTCTGTACGAGAAAGGGACGAGGGAGAGAAAAGAGGAGTGAGGTCGGAGAGGCAGCTGAGGAAGAGTAGAGTAGTAAAACACTGCGAAGGGAACCAGGGTTACAGGATGATGTAAAGGAGGGAAAGTGGGGGGG
Organism: Hiodon alosoides; assembly: GCA_025775065.1. Taxonomy (NCBI): domain Eukaryota; kingdom Metazoa; phylum Chordata; class Actinopteri; order Hiodontiformes; family Hiodontidae; genus Hiodon; species Hiodon alosoides. Next base: position 2,071 of record JAOYSI010002875.1, read on the forward strand.
AACATTTAGGAAATGGAAGCAGATAATGAGAGAAAATGAAAAGACTGTCAACTGGACAGAAAAGAGCCATTGGCTCAAGGGTCTCAAACATGGGCCAAAGTGTCTGATGTTTTGCCTTCAGACTCGTCTCTCAACGATTTCATCGGGGGAATTTTTTAAATGATTAAAGATGTCACCTAGTGTTTCCAGGTGTTGATAAGATGCTCTTGCCTTTTTACGGATAGACATGCGCCCCCCCCCCTCCCCCCCCATCCAACCACTCACTCAAAGGCTGCGTACGTCAGCAGACTGATGCCCAGAAAGATGGAAGAGACACCACAGCCCAGGTAGGAGATGATGGTCAGGATATGCTCGTTCTCTTCACTTAAAGGAGCTCTGGACAGATCCTGCAGACAGACAGGGGAGAGGGGAGGAGACTCCAATAGTTACTAATTGATTCTCATCCAGAAGCCAAAACGCTTACTTCTACAGACTGCATTGAGAAATCATTGATCTATTCAAGTAGCCTTTTTAAAATAAAAAAAGATCCAGTTTACTATTAGCACTGACTAACTTCAGTCCCACAATGGTATAACATTTTCATTTTTTTATTAGATTTTTCGTAGTGTTGCAGGTTCCTACCAGCAATACTCCAAAGTGTGTGAGGTGGTCACAGAAGCATGTGGTGTGGTTGATGCTGGTGTGGTTCTTTCTGCACCCACTCGATTCCCAGCCGCCCAGTTCACCTGGAGAAATGGACAGCTGTAAGGCACCAGAATTGCTTCAGTATATATATACAGAGGCAGCTGGTGGTGTAGTGGCTAAGTTGACAGCCTTGTAGCTTGCCGGTTCAAGTCCCACCCCAGCTGTTGTACCTTTGAGCAAGGTACTGAATTGCTTCAGTGAAATATCCAGCTGTATAAATGGATGGATGAAGAAATTGTGAACTCTGTAAGTCACTTCGGATAAAAAGCATCTGCTAAAAAACTAAAATGTAAAATGTAAATATATCCTGCTTCATGAATGTGAATTTTGAATTTTTTGAATAGTGCTTGCAAAGCAGATACTAATATAAATAGCATTGTACCTTGCACACGCCGTTTAAATACTAGCATTTCCAATCTACACGTTTCCCTTGTGCTAGAAAACCTTTGTGGAATTCTGTCGTAATTTGGAGGGCTCACCATTCTTGCTGAAGTCCCAGTACACACACTCCACCTTATCGTTGAACTGCAAGGGTGGGCGGAAGATAGCATTAACAGTGTCTCTTTATGTCAGGTCCTTATGAGTGTGTCTGTCGGTTTTTGATACATCTCGTCTCTTAATTGTTTAACTGAAATCATTACTTAGGTTATAAATCATCTAACATGAATGTTTCCAGGTGTAAAACAGATGCTAAGTTACAGGTAGCTCAAAAAACTCACAGGCAATGTGACTCTCAGCGAAACGGAGTGGGGCCCCCCTTGCTTCATCCCATTTATTAAGAATGGTGAGTCTAAGCAAACAATCCCACCTACCAGGTTGGCCTTGAGGTGGTGGAGAGTCACTACGACAGGCTGCTCCAAGTCCGCGACTGTGGCATTGGTAACACTGGCAGACACAACGTATGTGTTCAGCTCCATTCTGCTCTGCGTGTCCTAGAAAAGGAAGGATGTCTGTCTTGGGTATGCCGGGTTTACCCTACTTCACTGTCACATGGCCACAAAATGAAATGTCCTCACTTCAAATGTGAGTGTCCTTACAAGGACAAAGGAACCCACCCAGTTTATCAGGACTGAAGACACCAAGTGTTTGCTCAAGGTCTTTTAACTGCACAGGCATTAAGGGGTCATTTGGTCCAAGTCAGGAAAGTCTGCACCACGGTACCTTGAAGAGGCCTGGTGTGCCGTAGAAATGGAACTGGACTCGAGGCTGGACATCATGGTGTTGAGGAAAGCTGCTCTCCAGCAGATAGGGCAGGGAGATGAAAGCCACCGTGTTGTGGAAAGTGTCCTTGTTGATGAGAATCTGTGACAGGGTCGATTATGTCAGTCCAGCTAATTCTGGAGGACGAGACGTTCAACAAACCAGCTCTTGTTGTCCCAACAACCACTGCTAGGTAGATACAAAGACAGCTAGACTTGAATGCACTTTAATTAGCCCTAATTAACATTTAAAAAATTCTGAATCAGTGTGAGGCAACAACTTAACCCATGAGTTTGATGATTCTTTAATTTAAGGGAAAATATCACAGACATGTAATTTAAACATACGATAGATTTTTATGCTGAACTAAATCACCACTGTGGTGGTTGCCGTAGAGAGTTCCGATCAACTCCTACTTTTTTTCTTTCGTGGTTTTCTGGCCTCTCATAACTTTGTCCACGTGTTTGTCTGTACCTCAGGATTTAGATCAGGCAGGATGGAGGAGACCCCAAAGCTGAGGCCCTGGAACTGGGAGGCGTTCACATCTAGGATGGTGATGCCCACCGCGGGGGCGATCATGGTGAGAGAATCTCCGCTGAGGGAAATTTTGTTGCCGACACTCTCTGTGATACTGAGAATGCTGTGGAGGACGTAATGGAAAGAACAACACACAGGAAGACAGTAAAAATAACTGCGGTAGTTAAGGTGTATCACAAAAGGTTGCAGGTTCAAGTCCCGATACAACTGTCATGCCTTTGAGCAAGCAACTCTAACCGAGTTACTTCGGCAAATCATTCGGCTGTATAAATGTTGCATTGAACATTGCTTTGGATAAAAGCACTGGCAAAGCAACATATAATACACATATATAATTACAAAAACAACAATAATTACATCAACCTGCATTCAGAGAACAGGCAGCAGGTCGCACAGTTAAGAATCTTAACTTGTGATAAGGCAGTCACAGGTTAAAATCCCAAGGGGGGCCACCATTGGGACATCCTGGAGACCAGATTCCTTATCTGCCTCCTGTCAGACGGCTGGCGGATTACACCAGGAGAGGAGGTCGTACTCACTTGTTGGTAACGGGCGACAGGTCACTTTTGGATGTCACAATGTTCGCAATGATGGTGATAATGGCCATGCCAAGAGGGGGTGTCATCTGGCTGACATTTATGATGTCCGCCAACTTACTTAGTACAATCTTTAACTCTGCGAGGATCAAGTATTTTTGGTTGGCGGTCAGACTTGATATCATATCCACCACATCCATTGAATTGTCTGAGGGGGAAAAAAAAATTGAGTCCACAGATACAGAGATAAAGGTCGACAGTGCTTGACAGTTGAATTTCCAAGTTGATGTTAATGGATTATGGAACTCTGATCTTCAAACTTAACACATAAAGGGGAAATTCTATCTCAGACTAGGTTTACAATGTTTTTTTGTCATCAAATCTTTCACAAGAAGGTTGTTTTTATGAGCAACAAGACATGGTATTTATAGCATTCTTTCAAGTTTCAGAGGTTAATAAATAAAATCAAGGCACACACAATATATAAAGGGTTCCAAATCCATGGAGACAGAATGGGAATATTCTCCCATTCTCCCTCACTCCTCTCCCAGAAGGGAGAACTCACTGGCTGAAACAGTGATGTCCTTCAAGTCCGAAATGGTAGCTATGATGAGTGGACAAGAACCAAGGTCCGGATGTGTCCAACTGGCCTGTTCCGTCTCAGCGCCCAGCTCACTGTCAGAATTAACAGCGTCAAAAATACAGATGTTGGTTATAAGTTGTCCATGTTTCTGATTTTGATTTGAGGAGAAACTATACGCTTTAGAGTTTCTATTTTCTACTGTAGTCTCTTGTAAAAGCATTTTTATCAAATAAAATCACCACACATAAAAAATATGACAAATTGTAAAATAATTCAAATACATTTCAATCAGGTTGTAGTTGTAAATGCATCTATTTTTTAATTTTTAATTGAGGTAGCAATGTCAGAGTAGGCTTGTGTCATGTGATACCGTAGAATTATGTGCCAACATCAGAAAAATGAGCATTATTTTTGAATGCTGGTCTGAGTTTGATCAACCATTTGACTGGAAACTTGGAAGTACACCAGAACGTTTCCAGGCCTCCACTGTCATAAATCACCAGCTTTAGAAGGATACCAAACTGGCGTGGGAAGCAGAGCATTTAAGGCATGGTAGCTGCAATAAAATTGAGTACTACAATATTTACCAACTGGATTGAGCTATTATCTCCCAAAGCATTGTGCTTGATATCTTTATTGTCGGACCTCAAATAAAGACTATTTAACCATTAACGGCGCTAACCATTAATGTGACTTAAATTGCTTCCTATTAGCATGAAGCGACTAATACATTAATCATTGTGCACAGAGAGAGGAGGCCAATGAAGGGGGGACTGTAAATCAAACCAATGTTCTCCAAGTATTGTTTTTCTGGGGTCTCTATAGTAGCAGGTAAAGTTCATAGGTGCCATCCACCAATCAGAGGTTAAAGAATCAAACAGCTTGATTGGTTGTCTAGCATGTTTTGTTGCTCTCTGCTCTGCAGGGTTCCACTGTTTGCACCCATCAAAGGTTCCATGTGTGTGCGTGCGCAAATGTACACTTGAATGCAAGGCATTTTGTTCTACATGGATGTGAGAAATGGGGAATTGGGTTTAAAAGTCACTTAATATGCGTCTTTTATCCTCGCTCACGTGTTTGGAATATTTTCCCATACTTTTTGAGAGCAGACACCTCGGCTCCTGAGGACCAGATATGGCCCTTGCTTTCTCAGACTCTTTCCTCCACCAAAACGAGACTTGAGAAATGTCTCACCAGAGCCTGGTGGCAGTGTGTCCAGGGTCCCCTTCGCAGGGAATAACGGCCACGCGCTGGGCCTTCCTCTGAGGCCACACGTAAAACCCCTGCCTCGTCTGCTGGCTCTGCGTGGGGCAGGACCCGGGCTCTGGAGCCAGAAGAGCGTCCATCATCAGTCGCAGAAGCTCATACACGCACGTGCCGAGAGTCCGAGAAAACCCTCGCTTAGAGGGGGCGGCGCCACTGTTGCCAGGCGGAGACGCGCAGCCTACCTATGAGGGATATTTGGACGTCTGTGGAATCCACGCGCAGGGTTATCGAGCCGTTGGTGTACTCTTGCTTCAGTATATCCCGGATCTGGGTCTCCATCTCAGCAGTGTCTGACGTTGACGTGACCTGCACCTGGAAAGTACAGCTGTAGCTGTGGAGAAAGTATTACGGACAATACGTATTAACTGAATGCAAACACACCCATTGAGGCACCAGGTGCTCGTTCACACAATGAATCATGTTTAACATAATGAATCAGGTTTTCTGTGAAGGGCTGCTCATAGCTCTGAAAGAAAGGTTCAGTTGACAATTGAAAAAATCATTGAAAGTCTCTTTTATCACATTACTATAATATTACTCTCGGGACTTGGGACTGTTAATTATCTTTACCATACAAATGTGCTAAACTGGGTTCTACCCAGTGGGAACTTATTTTTTGTGACAAACACAATGGCTAAAATACATTTGTAATAAATTCCGTAAAAAAAATTTTTTTTTCTTTTCTGTAATACCCTTTAGCTTGTGCATATTTTACCAAGTATTCCCAAACTGTGAAATAAATAGTGAAATAAATGACCATACCTTGATGATTGTAAAAAAGACTGCAAAGAGAGAAGAGGATTATTGTCCACATTATTGGGTCATTATTAAACATAATCAAACATACTTTCTATACAACAGCCAAGTTTCAGACAGATTCTGATTATAATCACTTTCTATAGGTATTGTGGCAGATGAGACAACGTGATTCTTTGTAGGATCAACCAAAATTCAGATTAATTATAGATAGGGCTGCTATAGTACGTAGGTTTTTCTATAGATAGTTTTATAGATAGTTTTGCTTTATTGCTTTAAACCCCTCTTAGTACCTTATAGCGGATGCCAAGTTAGTTCTCACCTCTTCCACCCCTGCAGTCCTCCGTTCCAAGTGAGGGTTCTGCAGACTGCAGGACAAAACAACAAGTTGTTAGTCTTCCTCTGGATTTAAATCGACAGAAAACTTTAGTGAGTTGTGTTACAGAGTACCTGGGTTGTTGCTCAGCTTAATAGCCGGAGATATCCAAAAGGACTAGCACAGCTCTCAATTTTTAATTGAGCAATCAACCAAACCCCATCAACCAAAAGTGGCTTCCCAGTCATTAGCATTTAACACGCGGTAGGGCAACACAAAACAGAACAGGAGGTTCAGAACCGACTGAAGGATAGGCTAACCCGGTACCGGCTTCAGCCCACCCAACCTCAGGAACTCCCGCTAACCGTCGGCCACTGACATGGTCCAGATGCCAACCCGCAAATCTGAATCAGAGGCCTCAGTTCAGGGATTTTACCAACTGAGTCAACGGGTAGCACCCTAGCCATTCACCCCCAGAATCCATCTATGACTGAAAATAACTGGCAACTCCTCAAGCTCAGACATACCTTTGGGTCCTCAGGTTCAAAACAGACATCTGATCCTTTGGTAACACGAAGCAAAGCTGTAAGGAACCAACGAGGTCAGGGTGATGGATGACATCGACATGGAAGAAGCAGTCCAGACATTCGAAAAACTCCACCTCCGCCTCATTTCCGCCTCTTACCCACGCCAGAATGATGCCTTTTGGGTCCTGGGTGTCACCACTCATGGTTAGATTCAGGTTGACACGAAAGAAGGAGTCTGCAGACGTGAGCGCAAGTGTTTACAAGGGTCAAACTGCAGACTTCAATTGTTAGAAAAGCAGAAAATAGGGGAAAAGGCCTCTGCTTCTACCTCTGAAGCCTAGAGCAGGCCTGTTTGAAGCTGATGGGGTTATGTGTGAGGAGACAGGGATAAAAGTGCCACTGACGAAGGGGTCTGTATGCAGAAAGAGCACAGGCAAAGTAAATAAATGTGACCATTCTAAACTACTGAATTATTATTAACTCATGTAAAATGCAGACCAGATAGAAAAGGTTTTCTTGCTTTTACTTTCAAGGTAAGCCCTTCAGATGTCACCAGCTTGCTTCCCATCCTTCAACGTTCAAGGAAACCTGCTAAAGTTGTACTTCCCAAGCCATTAAAAGGCGGAAGTGAAGGAGATTGTGATGGCTAATATGATTGACCAAGTCTTTGTCACTGGGGATGTGAGAGTGACGTGCAGCAATGCAAAAATGTTGACGGAATGTTTTACAATATCAGATTACACGTGGGGGGAAAATAGATTGAAACGAAAATCAATACATTTTAGGCTGACCTGGTGAACACACTGACCTGCATGCATGCTGCTGGTGGGAACGCTGAGCACGGTGGTTGGAATCGTGGAGAAAGCTGATGTCACAAGCGGCAGTAGAGTGGTCGCTGTAGGAAAGGCCTCTGTAAGACAAGGAGAAAAGGCAGTCATTCATGTTCGTCATTCCTCTGGTGACAGTTCACACGCATTGCACCTTCCGCTGTTCATCCACCAAAACACATGCAACCGAGGCACGCTTGGAAGGTGAGTGATCAAGCGCTTGAAGACATATTAGATAGATACATCTAAGCCATGCCACGGTGTTGGACTACAACTCCTAGGGAAAAGACTGCCCCTTCTGGTTGGGATGAGGTTGCCTGGGTTGGACTGTGACGACCAGGGACTGGGACTGCCACCTCCGGTCCACATTTGGTCCTCTCACCTAGTAACTGGGGTAGCACACAATTAAAGAGCCCAGATACCTACCAACAGGGTAAATTCTGACGCTCTTGTTCTCCACGACAATAAAAAGTTCTTGGGTGTACGTGTCAGACAGCTTCCGGTAGATCTCGGTCTGAACCCAGCTCACATCTGCATCGGGAGTCACCCTTGTGTAGACCGAGCAGGTCAACCTGGACAGGTAAACCAGCAAAACCCACCGGGGAAGAAGACCCCGCCACAAAAAGTTGTGAGGCCAGAAATACTTAGACAGTGTCATTGTGTCCTCCCCATTTTATTCTCACTAAAACCTGTTGTACAGCCCAGAGCTCAGCAAACATGTCGAAAATGGTTCTGGTTTTCAGTTCCACTCCAACCCATTTAAAATTGGATCACTTCTAATGCTGAATGATCGCAGAAGACCGAGTGATCCAGATACTACCTTCTTCACTAATTAGTGAGACCCCAAAAATCTGAAGGATCTTGGCACTCCAGGAACGGGACGGTTGAACCATGTTGCAACCTGTGGTGCTTAAGAGCTGATCAATTAAGGGTGATTGCTGTTGTCAAGGCCTGGTGACCTTATTTTCATGGAATGGAAACTTGGTCCAGTGTACAGAAAATGAATCTATACAAGCCCAAGGAAGTTGAGCTGAGGAGCCAGATCATTCAGCAATGCAGTAGGGTTAATCCAATCGCCCCATGTTTGCTAGAGAAAACATCCAATGAATGATCTCACCGTGAATTAAAACATTGAAATACGGTCATCCCCACTAACGCAAAAAAATCCATCATTTTTTCAGTTAGATAAGGAATTACCCCAGTATTAGAACCTAATATTTACACTGTACATGCCTGGGGGAGACCTAAAACCCAAAAGCCGGTATAAATTCTGTTGCATCATGTCAAGATGGTCTATCTTACCAGTTTACAATGGAAAAATCACAAGTTGCTGATTTCTGGGAAATATAAAAAAAGGTATATTTAAAACTTGAATACGAAAATGTTATTTTTTTCAGGAGACATTTCATAGATAAAATCAGTTTATTTTCAACAGTTTTTACAATTGTTACAATTCAAACAGGTCCTGAATACACACTATTAAGGTGAATAAATAAACACAGGGTTAAACCAGGCACCAAAACAAGGTCCTTAAGGTGGGTTCAGCTCATCTTCAACATTAGGGAGTGTGTGTTCTTGTGTCTTCTTTAATTATTTTACCACAACAGTGTGTGCTGTAAATTTGACACTTTCCTTTATATATCATGTGATCAGCGGAGAGAGTGTGTAAAGACATCTAGAACCTCATTCAAAAAAACTGAACTTAGGCCACCCACCGGAATTTGCTCGACGCACTCAACAGGACTACTCTCTGCGTAAGCCACCCTGTGTTGAAAACACAAACACAAGATGCTAGAAATAAGTTTAGCTTGATTGCTCAATTTTCACAGTGCTGTCCCTTTCAAAATAACAAACACGCTTAATAAAAATGACATCATGCTTTAAAAATTCTAGGCAGGCATTCTATTAACAATTAACCCCAACGACTTAACCTGCTAGAACTCACTACTTCCTCAAAGTCTAGCTATTATTGTTTGTCTTGGAGCTTTTAAACATTTCTTCACATATTAAGCTAGATTGTTATGAATACTCCAATACGTTTTTCCTACCTTTTTAAAAAAGATACAGTAGTTTCATGCACTGCTATGTTCGCGTGAAATATCTTATTGAGCTGCAAAAACATGATCAAAATGAAAAAGAGAAAAGATGAAAACGATGAAGATATTAATGCAATTATTTATTTGATCGTTTGGTAATATATAGGCTAACATTTGGCCTTGAAAATGGAAACACTGAGAATTTTTTTTACTTTATTTTTTACTTTATATAATTCTCATCCACCAAATTTGAAATTGGTAATTGTGCTATGTATTTGATCATGTCTCTGATTTTCTTACCCAATGATGGACAATGTCCTTGGCAATTGTTTCGTTTGTGGCATTGTCCCAGCACATTATGCAGATATTCATTTTAATTTGATACAAAGGCCATTCTGAAAAACAAATAAACCAGTAACACTCTAGCATTAAATGTTTTAAAAGCATTTTTTAGAGTCAATAGTAACACCATATCAATAACCATCCGGTCTCACTTGCAATGTGGTTGCTCTACGGATGTAAGTGTTTTGGCCAGATACGGGACGAAGGAAAAGACTGGAAAATCAGTGTGGTGGAAACAGGACAGAGAGAGGAAGAGAACGAGTGAAGAGAGGAAGACAACAGGCGAAGAGCGGAATAAAAGCTTGGCACCACATTGCAGGGTGACATCAGGAAGAGGGGCACAGGCGTTGGTGTTCCAGTCCCGGGGCTCCCAGCGCACGACGTCCCCCTCAACGCAGCGCAGGGTGGTTAGCTCCCAAGGTTCCAGCTTGCGCTGCCACAGGCGGAAGAGGGTCAAGCTGCCCTGGAAGTCAGTCCCGAACTCCACGTCCATCTTCCCATTGACGAAGCCGTGGGACACCCCTAGGGTGAGGGTGCCGTTAGGGCCCAGGCGTTGGCGGGGCCCGTCAGTTTTCTCGTTCAGCACGCTGGTGCCGTTGACATAGAGACTGAGCTGCCGGGACCGGCCAGACCATGTGAGGCAGACTGAGTGCCAGCTGCCTGAGGAGAGGTTGGCGGACGCTGACCAGCACTCTCCGAAGAGCCACATCTGCAGCTGGCCCCCCGAGCCCATCAGGGCCAGCTCAGCCTCTTCTTGGCCAGGCTGCTTGTACATGAACACTGTCCACTTATTGGTGCTGATCTGTTTCCTAAGGTCCACGCACAGGCTGAAATTCTCCAAGTCAGGGATCATGTGGCCCGTCCTTAGCTGCCAGTATATGCACTGATTGCCCATGAAATCCACCTTCTTCCCCCAAAATGTGATGCTGGAAGAGTCTAATACATTAAACACATGGTCAAACATCGGTTAATGTGCTGACCGTGCAAACCGCATCATCGCCAAGGTGCTGATGATGATCACGATCATGATTAAAATACATTAAAACATAATTTATTAACTAATATTATTGTTAATGTATAGTAACATAACTTATATAGGTGCACGTAAATAGTAATTGACATAATGTTAGAAAGATAGTCATACCTGCATCAAGAAACGGGGTACGGCTCAATACCCAGATGAGGGAAAGAAGGTTCCAGTGGTTCCAGGCCATTTTCCCCTCTCTACTGAGGAAATGAAAAATAAATATTGTTTTCCAGCTTTAACTTTGATCTTTTATATTTCCACCGAAAAATCTTTATGTTCTTTCGCTTCATAATATGACAGGACATTTTAAATGATTTATTATGCTTCAGACAAATTCATGTAAAACCCATATAACCCAAGCTGTATATTAACTTTTATTGTCTCCAGTTCGTGGAGACTATTTTAGTACAGCATCGTTAAAACTAATTGTTTTGAATTGAATAGACTTATTGAAATACCTGGCCGGTCAATAATAATCAAATTCATTTTATAGCCTGAAAGGTATATTGTCAGCTATAACTTCGAATTTATGAATAGAATCATAAAGGAAAATTTTTGTTTCATAAATGTAATTTTTCCGATATACTACAGGCAAGTGAAAGAAAGGAAAAGCATAATTAAACATAAAAATTAATTTAAAGATTGATAAACTATTTCAGTTTAAATTTTAAAATGACCATTAAACATTTTATTTTACATAAAATGCACAGTTTAACAGAGTATTATTATTTTAATGAGAACATTGTAGAGCAGACGAATATAATATTACAAAGTAGACTACAAGTCTCAAATCTAGTCATAATGTTTTGTTAAAATTGGTTCAACTTTTTGTATATTGTTAGTGCGTCGATAGATCAAAATCTGAAGAGAAATATCAAAACAAGATCACTCTGCAAACAATATTTAAAAATCGCAGTATGAGGCTTAGGAAACATTGCCCCTAGCTACACACACATATCAAGTAAAAAAAAAAATGTTTAAAATCAAAGATGTAACTTACCGATAAACAAAGGGGAACGAAACATCGAATAATAACATCCAAAGCAAAGATCTTTAATTTTATGACAGTGATCGTAGGCACTATCTGCGCTGACTCGAGTTCCAAGTGTAATCAGCGTTTGACCGTTATAAAAAAAAAAAAACATACCCACCTTTCTCTTATTGAAATACGCGCCTCTGGACCTCCACTCCCTGTGCTTTTCCGGATTGTTATTCATTAAATAGTGACTTAATTAGAGGGCTCAAAGGCAGTTTGTCACGACTACCATGCGATTTTATACTAATTTAATTTACGTTTTGTGCTTTATATGCACTGTATGTATAATTCAAGACTCATTTGTTTATCTGCTAATAACTAGCCATACTAGCCAAGTTTACTGCCCAAATCAAACTTTTCAATGCTTTATTTTTCCATCAGTGATGGAAAACTGTACATAGCATGTTAGTAACCCAGTAACAAAAGGAATTATAATATTAAGAATTCGTATAATTCATAATTATAATATATATATATATATATATATAATTATTTTTTTATTTTTTATACCTTAACATATTCAGCTGCACTGCACCTTCTGTTTTTTCTTAATTTGGCCCTCGTGATAAAATGGTACCTCATGTGAAGACCCATACTAAACTTATATCTATAGAATCTATGCTAAATATCCTGAATGGCTGTAAAGGACTGTGCACTGTTCTATACAATGTTTACCATTTCTACAGAATGCATCTTAATTTGAGAATTAAAATCTACCTTTATTGTATTCCCTGCATTGTACTACTTTCTGGATCCGGAGTGGGAAATCCAGTGTCTGCTGGTTTTAGAACCACTGCCACTGCTCAATCAGTATCTGATTTATACCCAAGAACACCCACGGAAATCATTTATAACCCTAATAATTATTTTAATTAAACAATTAAGGGGCGAGGCAGACATAAAACCTTGGACATAATCCCATCCCCCCTCCCTTTCTAGATCTAAAAATCATATGTTTTTGTATTATTTCTATGTTGTTTGTTTTAGTGTCACTTAGAATCTGTGAAACAAAAAGTGCTTTATGAATATAAATTATATATGCTATTACATAACAGAAGATATTAAGACCTTTTGGTCTGGATGGCCACTGTTTCTTTTGGTCAATCGTTCATGCATCCAGCAGCATACCTAGTGCTTGTGTAATTGGACAATTTTTTTTGTATAACCAAAGCCATGCAAACACAATGAATGTGCTAAAAGATGAGGAGAATAGATGTAGATTTATTTGTTTCATCTGGGACTGGTGTGTCATAGTCAAACAGATTCCAGGCGCCCTTCCTCTTTCCACACGTTTTTACTACCGCCGTTTAATCCCAGAGCTAACAAAGATGTGGACGGTTCCCAAGTATTGATGGAATATCCGACACATTTGTTTACACACAGGTACAGAGCTTTGTGCCTGTTTGTTTTACATCAGGTTTGCATCTCTTCTTTTCACCTTCTTCTGCACAAACCTGCAGTCTGATTGCATGATTTACTCCAGCAATGAAAGAGGGTACAATTCTTCATACACTTCCTTCCTAGTGAGATATCCCTCCTGATCCTTTTCAAATTCAAAATTCTCAAACCAAAACAAGATGGTAAATAATTTCAAACATACATCGCTTAAATTTAACAGTTACCAATAGTAATTAGCTACGGTACCTTGTGGTGGACTTTTTCTACTTCTAAAAGTCATGTATAGTCAAAGAATGTATTTGTAGGTAATGGAATCTGCCTTTGGATTGACGTGTTTACGCAGAAGGTAGTTGAATTCAGGGGCCGATCCAGATTATTTTCAAGTAGGGGGCAAAGGAGGGAACAACAGTTGATTTGGGGGGGGGGGGGGGGGGGGGGCACCCAAAAATATAAAATATTTAAAACATGAAAACCAAAAAAAAATTGGGGG
>JAOYSI010002876.1:4848-15630 GCA_025775065.1 Hiodon alosoides
CAACACAGGTACAGTAACAGGTTCCGGAGGATCCCGTGACACAGTGAATCCACAACACAGGTACAGTAACAGGTTCCGGAGGATCCCGTGACACAGTGAATCCACAACACAGGTACAGTAACAGGTTCCAGACGACGAATTTAACTAGTAAGGATGGAGAATAATCGGAGGTGTGATTATTAAATGGTGTGTCTTACATAAAACAAAACAAAAACAAAAAAACAGGAAAACACGGCAACACTAAATTCTTCAGAGTTAGGGACGTCGACCAATTAAATCAAGATATTCTTTCACCCTGTCCGTTTCCCATCTCCCACGTGGGAATTGGATGTGCCTCACTCTTGTCAGCACAAGGGCTCTTGAAACTGCAGCTGGGCTGTGGATGGTACAATCTGGAGCGTTCAAAAGTAATTAAACAATTTGAGGTGTTGAATGATATCTTTTGGTGGCAGGTTCAATATTGTTTTTAAGCTCCTCAAGCAATTCTATTCCTGATTGATTTCTCATACTGTAAGAAGTCATTATTTATGTCTCACTAAAATGAAGCTTACTGCTGTCATGAGTTTAAAAAAAATCTGGAGTAAATAAATAAATGTACCTCTAGATTTACCTGCAAAATGTGCAAAATCTGCCAATACTTGCAATGGTTATAACATTGGCCTCACCTAAACGTTCACGCCTCTTTATGTCTGTCATCACTAGTAAATATGTATTTCATGTACAATTAAAAATGAAAAGAAATCACATTTGGATTTGATTTAAATGATACTTAGTATTGTTTTCGTTGTTGTGCACTAACTTGGAAAATTGCCATATTCCAAGAAGGTTGGGAATAGGGCAATTTTGCCCAATTCTGTCATTTGTTTATACAACTAACGACACAGTTTACTGAAGGTGAAGTACCTTGTACAGAAGTACTGACATCATAACCTCTACTAATGCTCCTGCCCATGTCTATATTATGGACAAACAGGGGGGATGTTTTCTAAACCACTGCAACATGAACTACATATTCACTTTGGCTGAAAAGGCTTGAGAAGGCTAATTCGAACGTTGTGTAAGTCCACAAGCTGACGTTTTAAATGATGTGGTTCCCAACGGCCGACTTCCGGTCCTTCTGACACAGCGTTCTCTTTCTCCGCCCGCACGTAAGGCGACCACAGCGGTTCATCTCTCACAGAACACTCCTCGCCCCCTCTAGATATAATTAATTTTGTCCCAGAAATATAGTCTTAGTTAAAATGCTTGAATGAGCTGCTGAAACATGACTCTGTCAAGCCCGGTCTCTCTCAAGCAAGATCTCGCAGCTGATGGAGGAGTTGGATCGATTCCTCTCCTTCATTATAGGGTCACTAATACCATGAAAGCTACTGAACTGTACCCATCAAGATTCTCAGAATGTGGACATTGTCGTAAATGTACCAGTGATATGATAAGTCTGCTGAAGTGGAGGCCCTGTTCCCGGGTATTTCTTCAACTTTCCCATCAGTCCTCCTCTGGCTCCTGCCTGCATTTGGCACGCTTAATGGACCTGCATTCTGCGGCCAGGCTTACCCGTGAGAGAGTTTGTGCGCTCGCAGTGTAAATCTATCTGATCAGATACAAGATCGAGATGATAAGGCTCCTTGTGTGGCCCCTTTAGAGGACATTGGCGCAGAGTTTGGCAGATCTGCGTTGCTATACCCAGGCTGAGAAGGCCGGATGCTTGCGTTCGGACAAACTCGTTGCTGTGGTGCGTATTTGATGGTTAATCTTGCCATCCGCACTTTGGGCATGGTAACCCTGAGTGTGGATATCGTAGATTTAGCTATTTGAAACGTTAGACTTCAGCACTGCGACTGCAACTAAGCATAGAATTATTTGAATGGAAATTAATATTCAGATCCGTCTGCTTTGGGAATTTGTGGCATAACATGGAGCCCATTCGTGTGCATTCTGGACGACAAAATAAATCCTCACCGTGTTTGTAAGCCTCCAGTTCCCAAGGGCAGAAAAATCAATAGCGTTTTTATGATTCACAGATTTGTACTGTGATTAATCGATTACCATAACTTCATTTTTGTTGTCGCCTGTCCGGTTTCTATGGCATTTCTTACATTTATTATTTTATTTTTATTTCTAACCGGTCCCTGTTGGAGTGTTTAATTTATGCATTCCTTTTTGGTGTAACAGCGACCCAGAAAAATACATCTGCAAGGTCTATTTCTCCACCCCTTTGTCTATTGATCCTCCTGTTTAGCTCTTTTCAAAGCTGGGTTTTTAAATCTGGGACACACTTTGTGACACAAAGCAGATTACTGGCCCTGTCTTGAAATAAGATTACTGCCCAGGTCCCACAATACACCAGAAGGCTCTGGCTGCTTTTTATACAATTACAATTACAGTAATGATCCGTGGCTTCAAATGTATCCTTTTCAGCCTTTAATGGCGGTATTAAGGCATAATGGGACGACTGGTAATTGCAGTGGACAGATTTTTGTCAGAAGCAGTCTGAGTATGAGTGCTCCACTAAGCGCAGCGGTGAAAGGTCGAGTGTTTATGTCAAACGGCAGTGCTCGTAAAACAAGGGAACCCGATGGGTCACAGTGAGGACTGTGTCCATTCGCGGAAAGCCGTTGCAGACGTCCAATGCTACTTGTATTAATCCAGCGCACTGCTTTTACCGAATACGGTGCAGTGAAAACAACAAAAATAGATCAGAGAATGTCCGGCGCGGTATCTGTTGCTTCCGGCCTGATTTACGAGGCGGATCGGTTGTCTCTTAATGTGTGGTGCTTGATACTTTAGCGATGCAGTCCTCAATCGTGCACGCTCACACTCACGGTGGAGCTGAAAAAAATATTTGTCCCGACAGTTACTTACAATAGACGCGTTTGGTGTCCTTTCTGCAAAGCTAAATAAATCAGGAAATGTATGTAGTTATTATGTTAATAATTTTTAATTTCGGAAATCTTTGTCTCTAGTCATTAATCATAATTATTATTATTATTTTATTTTTTTTTGTGACAAGAGGAGAAACCTGTGGTTGCGTTGCTGTGAAATGAGCCCATGCTAATGCATTAGCATTTTGTTGGGGTTGTGATGAATTAGGTCAGACCAGCTCAGCTATGTATTAAACCTGTAAATGTATGTTTTCAAGTTAATTAGAATTAAAAGGTATAATATAGATGAATATACAGGCTGTTTATTAAAACAAATTTTCATGAGCAAACTCATGAAAAAAACTATGTTTGTTGGAGGCACTGCATTCTATTATGGAAATTTTATTACCGAAATATACTGCATTACCAACATAAACTTAGTCATTTCCTCATTTAATGTGTTTCGGAGTGTTAAATTCGGGGCTGTGTCTGAAATGGGTCTTCGATCTGATTTACGTTGAGTGCCTGTTAATCCCGAACAATATTGAGAGCAGCAGGTTTACGCTGTGTCGAACTGAGGTAAGGTACATACCTCTTTAAACGCTGTTTGTTTAATTGGGGGACTCGTGTTTATTTTCCCTTAGCAAAGTATGTCGGCTGCTACACCGATGACACACAAAGGCGAGCACTCAGGGGAGCATCCTTTTTTGACTACAGGAAAATGACGGTCTTCCGTTGCCAGGACAACTGCGCTGAAAGGTAGGTCTGCACAGAGAGGCCTTTTTTTCCCCTGGTCCCCCCCTCCCGATTTAATTAGGAACGGTTACCGATTCTTTGCTTGTTTCAGCAATGGCTTAAACGGACTAATTTGCATTACAACAAAATAGTAATTTATCCATCTGTTTATGTCAGGTTTATCACAAAGGGCAAAATCCGCCAATAGGAAGGGGCATTCTTTGGTGCTTGTGAAATAAATAAATAACAAAACAAAAAAATGGATTTGAAAAAATATTTCTGGAAAAATGCACCTTTAGCAGGTCGATTGCCCGGGTCGGGAACACGCTTTTTATTTTGCATTATGAATCAATAAGATAAACAAAAAGAGGTGAAACTTAAATAAACTGTTGGGGAAAACCAAAATAGAATTCCATCTCAAACTCTTCTCTATTTAAATAATCCACCTTTCAAAACCCAACAACAAAACCCACTGCCACAATCCAAAACCCAGCTCGGCTGGCTTTTTTAAAGGGTCTCTGATATGTTGAACTGTAACCATAGATTATACAGAATGTGCTTGTTATCTGACCTTCTCCTGGATAAAAGTGAAATTCAGCAGTTTCGTCCTTCAGTATTTCTGTAACCACTGCAAGATAGTTTATAAATGTAGCTTCTGCTAATTTTTTATGACGCAAGGATTGCGGTTTTATAAAATAAATCAAATTTCATCAAAGCCGGGTGTCAGTACATTTTTCCTTCGGACAAAAAGCACATTTGCCTCAAAATGAAATAAGTCAGATGGAAGAAGAGGCAGAAATGTGGAAATGTTTTGTTGCTCCCTGTATGAGGCTGAAATCCACCACAGCCTTGTTGTTGATGTCAATGACACTTTGTGTACCAAGGGGCTACCTGTATGCAGGCCTCGAGTTTGGAGCAGAGTGTTACTGTGGCCACAAGATACAGGCACCCAATACCACTGAGAGTGACTGCAACATGGAATGCAAGGGCGAGAGGGGCAACCTGTGTGGGGGGCCCAACCGTCTCTCCATCTACCGCCTGGAACTGAGTCAGGAGTCGGCCAGACGCTGTGAGTTTGAGGCCCCTGGAATCATAAACTTTCCAAATGACGGTGGGGGTCGTAGAAGTGGTCCTGCAGCTTAGCCACTATAATACACCAGAGCCCATTGATGTTTCCTCTTCTCTATTTATTTTTCTGTGTGTGCTGTTTTGCACATTATGTGTGTGACCAAAAGGGAAATGAAACAGGAAACGGCTGTGGCTACTTAGGTTTTCAACTCAGGGTACGGCTTGGGTGCAGGAAGTGAATTTCAGAGTGGCTGCAAGACAAAAGCCTTGGGGAGGGGGCAGGCACAGAGATAGAGAGAGTTAACAGCCTCTGAAACCCAGAAGTGCATTTGCACCCAAACAACAGTGAAGGCCATGCCCTGGGGAAAGCGTGATGAGACACTAGCGTTATTATATCAGGATGTCTCCCTGGGGTCTCCATGAGAAGCCTTCTGGAGCCTTGACTCTGGGTACAACACTCAGGCTGCTGTAACAAGCCATTTCACTTTGAAGTCGAGGCCCGTAGAGTGGCCCATAGGGAACTCTCGTTATCCTTCTAGGCTTCAAAAGCAGGCAAATGGAAATCTGGGGAAATCTGGCTCTGTAATTTACCCAGTTGTGTGGCTTGTTGAAAGACTGCGGGGTTTTAAAGTATGGTGGGTTACTGTGGAAGTGCAACAAAATCGCAGTTGTTTGCCAGTTCCGATGAAACAGGAATTGGGTGAAGACGAAACTACCTAGGGCCAAGAAGGTAACCACAGTGGTTTCCTTGAGATCAGTATGCATTAGCAAAAGGGCCAATCGCGACCAATAGGGGGTAGTGAAACACTGCGGCGACGCCATGGGCACCTCCCATTAGAGGAAGGGCGGTTACATTTGGTTTGCCAAGGTCGTTCGTTGGGTTGTTCCGCAGACACCACGGCCTTTCTTGTGTTCACGTACTAAAACTCTTAATTTCCTGAAGAACCAAGTCTCCGTCTCTAACTACAGTTCCAACAGAAAAGACTGAAAACCATCACTGTTTGTCGAATTGGAAACCACGACAAAAGATGCATATTTGACCCCAGGCAGCCAGAAGGCAGCATTCGCTTTTAGCTTAACCCCCCTGTCTACCCACTAGGATTTGTATAGCCTTATCAAATGGCAAAAAATACATTTTTTTAAAATGAGGTATAATTGACAGTAATTTTAGTGGTATAACTGATAGTAATTTTGAATTTAGTTTTTTAGATTGAAATTTAATTGCATTTTTTTCTCTTTTCGCATTTGCTGCCGAAAAAAAAGCTCTCCTACTTATCGCCAATGTGCCGTTAACTCATTAACTCAAATTATACTTGCGCTAGCAGTCTCCTTTTCTGCTGGATCATGTGAAATTAGCCCCTGAGTGGACAGGCTTGGTCTCCCTCCACTTCCTCCATAACAGTCCTGAAATTTGTGGGGACGATATTTATCCTCACCCTCCTTAGTTAATTGGGTTTTGTGTTTCTGTTACTCTCCCAGCTGTGGCTGGATTCCTTGTGGATGGAGAGACTTCACAGTGCCTTAAAGTTGATGACCATAAGGTATAAAGCTAGATTCTGTCTTTATGTATCAGGGCAGGCGTGAGTTCAAGCGGCTCTTTGCATTGTCCGTTATAAATATCTTACATGGGCTTTATACAAGGACCCTTTGGGGTTGTGCTAAAAAGGATCAGAATTGGGCCCGTTTCACAAGTGGAGTGGTGACCTAGAGGTAATAGAAGTAGTTTCCAGCATTGCGGTGATATTCACTTGACCCACGAGAGATTTCAAGGAAATTTCATTTTGTGCGTTTTTGTGTGTGTTTCTGTCGCTCCTGTTTTTAGACGGAAGTGCCATCTTCAAAGGCTGCTTCAAAAGACCGGAAAATCTGACCCTGGCTTTGCCTATCAGCACAGTTGTCCTGAACATGTCTGTGGACAAGTGCGTGGATCTGTGCACGGAGAAGGTGAGCGATCTGCTTAGCATCAGCCTTGTGGAGGACCTGTGGGTTTCTCACACAGTCTCTGTCTCTATATGAGAAAAGCACTCCGCGGGTGCCCAGACAAATAGACTCAGTTAATGACACCGGGTTCTTTCATGTCTTTTTAGCGTGATGTGATGTGACAGTCGTGATGTGCAGTGCCGACAGCTGTTTCGGGGGGGGGGGATATTTTACAGTTTTGTCAGTCATGTCAGTCAACAGTATGTTTTACAGTATGTCAGTCAACTTTGCAACCATGCCCAAGATGCCATCAGATGTATGAACCAATGACATGTAAGGTTCAGCTGTAGATGCGGTGGAGAAATGTGGCGTTTGTTTAGTATTTCACTGCAACAGGTACATTAGCGGGCTTCACCTCCCTATCCTCAGGGTTCAGTTCAGGTTCGGCTGCAGGTTTTGACCTTGAAGTCCTTATTGGTGGTGACTCGCCTTTTTGGTAAACAGCAGAAAATATACAACATATATATATATACACACAATACAATATAATATACAACATATCCATGGGAGCATTGAGGGCTCTATTTTGCCCATGACGCGAAAGGTGTAATCCAAAAGGGCACAGGTGAACGTTCACATAACGCAGTCGTATTGGGTGCTACCACCAATAACGCTCAGCGCCGAGAACTGATCAGAGAACGGCTACAGGCCGAGCCCCTCCTTTGGGTCACCTTGCTTCTTAAAGGGAACCTGCAGCTGTTATTATGTTACTGCGCACTTGCGACACCTATGCGGTGGTTACTTGTTAAAGCCATCTCGTTTATCGCTGGGTTCCGAGCTACGCCCCATGAAAATTGAAACGTCAACTTGGCTACGTCTCAACTCCCCAAGGTCAGTGCCTTGTGCCTGTATCAACATAGCGTTACAATTACCAAAATAAACTAGAAATAGACTCCTACACTGACATGTGTTTTTTATTTTTTTTATTTAGCACTTATTATTTAACTTGCTCCTGCAGTTTAAGCTTAAAATAAAACCACGACAAACGGCCTCGCCCCCCCCCAACGTCCCGCCCCCACCAGGCTGTTGTCCTTCTCTTTTCACACATAACCACACCTCTCACCCAAAACAATATATGAAAATTTGATGGGGGGTATGGGGTATGGGGTGTGCTCACCCTGCTCGACAGAAATCCAGCGGAGCTCCGGCTAAATAAACATGTCCCTTTTCTTGAGTGTTCTGCACATTAAACTGTTGAATAAAGAAAAAGACAGAAGCGCACTAAATCAGGAATTGGTGATAAATATGTGTTCCGAGTTGAACAGTTCCAGCCGGGCACTCTCACCAAAATAAACGGGGGGGGTGGGGGGGGGGCTACCTGCCATGCACCAAGACCCTTGGCACACATACCTAACTCTGGCCTTCATTCGCAGCCCACAAGAAAGACGTATAGAAAAGGCCGCGTGGGAAATAAATGCAGAGAAATGTTTTGAGCTGTCTGCTGGATCTGGGAGGAGTTCTGAGGGAGACGTGGTTCTTTGTCCTTTTCAGGAGTTCTCCATAGCAGTCCTGGCTGGCCAGCACTGCCACTGTGGCTACCCCACGCCTCATTTTACGCTGCACGAGCGCGAGGACGAGGAGATGTGCCAGCACCGCTGCCCAGGGACGGAGTTGGAGAGCTGTGGGACAGAGGAGTATTTTGTGGTGTACCAGACGCAAGTGCAAGGTATTACTGCCATGTGGCAAGTCTGCCAGACAAGTCAGACTGTGTTGGGGGAAGTTCTCAAGAACTTCCTCAAATTGTCACTGGCCTGTGTGAGATGATGGAACGGTGGGGGGGATTTACTGTGCACATCCAAACAGCAATTTAGTTTATATGGGGTTTAACCAACTTAAGGTTTATGTGAAGAGTCTAGAGTCACATCACCATAAAAATCAAATGAGATAAATAGGTGCAGCTAAATTGCATGTATTCTAGCCCCTCCTCTTTTTATTTTAATACATTGAGATACATTGTTTTTCTAAGTGGTATTAACTTGCAGTACTATTAGTATGGTGAAATTTAAAGATATTGTGAACATTTGCGTATTTATTCCAGCGGTTGATTGATTTTATAAGTGTTTATAAGTTTATAAGGATGTATTTATTAGTTTAGCTCAGAGCTTTTTATAAGTTGAGAATGCAGTGTGCTCTGCAAGGAGCATACTCTACTGATTCCTGCTCTCCCTGTCTGCTCTCTCCGTCTGCTCTCTCCGTCTGCTCTCTCTCTCTCTCCGTCTGCTCTCTCTCTCTCTCTCTCACTCTCACTCGCTCTCTCTCTCCCTCTCTGTCTGCTCTCTCTCTCTCTGTCTGCTCTCTCTCTCTCTCTCTCTGTCTGCTCTCTCTCCGTCTGCTCTCTCCGTCTGCTCTCTCTCTCTCTCTCTCTCTGTCTGCTCTCTCTCTCCGTCTGCGCTCTCTCTCTCTCGCTCTCTCTCTCTCCGTCTGCTCTCTCTCTCTCTCTCTCTCTCTCTGCCTGTTCTCTCTCTGTCTGCTCTCTCTCTCTCTGCCTGCTCTAAGACAACCGCTGCATGGATCGGCGTTTCCTGCCGGTGCGCTCCAAGCAGCTGATCGCCCTGGCCAGTTTTCCCGGAGCGGGGAACACCTGGGCTCGGCACCTCATCGAGCTGGCCACCGGCTTCTACACCGGCAGTTATTACTTCGATGGATCCCTGTACAACAAAGGTTAGCAGGTCCCGGAGGCCTGAAGTAAAGTATTGCCCTTGTCTCTGGGACTCTACATCATTTACGAATGTTCTGGGTCGAATTCCATCAAACTCATTTATCTCGATTTTGTTATGCAAATGAAGTAAAGCCTAAGCTTGAAGGTTCCCTATCCCATCTTTGTAATCCTCTGGCTCCAAAAAGAACCTACGAGCCACCAAAACCCATTCCATCTGTGTTTAGAAAAATAACAATTATAATCTAATGATATAATCAGTCAGGATAAAGTATTACAGTATGGTACTGTGTTCAGTGCCACTCCTCCTATCTCCGTGAAAAGGTTTCAAAGGCGAGCGGGATCACTGGAGAAGCGGGAGAACCATCTGTATCAAGACGCACGAGAGTGGCAAGAAGGAGATCGAGGCTTTCGATGCCAGCCTTCTCATGATTCGCAACCCCTACAAAGCTCTCATGGCTGAGTTCAACCGCAAATACGGGGGCCATATTGGGTTCGCCTCCCAGGCTCACTGGAAGGGCAAAGGTGAGAGTTGTCTCAGATCTTATAGACTTACTTGCAACCTTGTCACCCGGATATGGCACGGTAGAATTCTAAAACGAAGTCAGAAAGAATTTAATTTTTCTATGCTAATGTGTAGCCTCCAGAGTGACTCAGCTGGTTAAAGTTCTTGCCTGAGCACAGGCTGATCTCTATGGGCTCTAGATCGCTGGTTCAAATCCAGTGCTAGCTGTCACTAGCTGATTGATGGTACCTGGTGTCTGGTACAGCTAGCCAGCTAGCACAGCTAACCTGAAATGTTTGCATACTTACATATAGTGCAGTATATAGTACTATATATATAGTATATATTTAATAATGATGGTTTTTACACATTACTATTGTTCCAGTTTGCTAGTTAGCTCTATTTACTTGATTACATCCATTGATTGATTTCTTATAATAGCTCATTATTAGCTTAATTTATTTAGTTTTCAACGCTACAACTTTGCTTTGCTTTACTAATGCTTGTATTGTCTTCTAAATCATTATTTAAAAAATTGTATATTTTTTGTTTGTTTGTTGTACTTAGTTTAATCTGAACATAATGCAGAAGCAATGTGGTACACATATCACATACATAATTTAGGCGTGCTCATTTGCTAATAACACGGCACATTATTTAAGGATCATGCAACTGCATTAGCTTAGACAAGGTGATATTGTGTAAATCCGTTAAGTGTCTGTAGCATGCTGGGTCATGGAGCGACTGGAGACATAGACCCTGGGGGAGTTTTATTTGGCATTCTTAGCTAAATCAACCGCGACTCTCAACGAAAGGAAGTGAAACTTCCAAAAACTGCCCTCGTCATTTTAACTTTATGAAATAATAACCCTAGGGGCCTTTTTATAAAGGTCTTTGTTGGCAATGAAGTGTTGTTAGCCAAACCACACTTAGGTCCGCCTCACTCTGGCGGGGGGGGGGGGGGGGGGGGGGGGGGG
>JAOYSI010002877.1:1878-15630 GCA_025775065.1 Hiodon alosoides
TTTTGAGATCCTGAGAAAAACAGACACACCAGACCTAGACAAAATACATTTTGAGATCCTGAGAAAAACAGACACACCAGACCTAGACAAAATACATTTTGAGATCCTGAGAAAAACAGACACACCAGACCTAGACAAAATACATTTTGAGATCCTGAGACTGAAGGTCTCACTAGAAGAAGGACCAAACTTGAGGGAATGTCTATGTTTATTTATATATTTTAACTTGTATTTCCTGTAAAATTAACTTCATAATCATTTAATAAGAGCATTCAAGACACAAATAATATGATTTATGCGCTCCAACATCTTTTACAACTGTCATCAACAAGGAATAATTGTTCATTCTGGTAATAGATGCTAACCCAACATGTGGAATTCTCTCATAGGTTGAACATGGAAGGACACTCATTCAAAGTGGGGATACATATTGAATCGGTTGGACTTAAAATGAAATGATTGAGATGAGCCATCTAAATGGTTGAAGCCTAAAATGGAAATCAATGAACCATCTAAATGGTTGAAGCATAAAACTGAAATCAAAGTTGCATTGTAGAAATACATTTCTTCAACTCGATACATTTAAACTGAAAGGGAAAAGAAGGACAGAACCCAGGCTACAGGAACCTCACAGTAAGAGGTATCTGAAACCGGTGACTATGCAGTTCAGTGCCCTGACCATACCCACATAGTGCTGCAAGAAACTCATTATGATTTCATTCTGCACTAAGATACAGTGGATGAATGTGATTAGATGTCATAAGCCCTCCTCACCATTAAAAAACGAATGCCTGAGAAGCTCCACGGTTGAGAGTTTAAAATGGTTTAAAATGGTTCTCCTTTAAGTTTCAAGAATAAATAAAAAAAAGAATGATTTTATTAACCCTTCACTTCAGAGGCCACTTATGAATCTACGTGCGGATTCATTTGTTTGACTGCCCCCCTCCCTTGTACAGTTTGCGTGTGCAACAGCTGGCCCCACCTCCCCCATCTTCTCATGCTTACCAGATTAATGATTGATGAATGCAGGAGCCAATACAAACTCAGTTAAGCAACTGCATAGCCACAAGTGTGGGTTTTGCTACCGCCCGTTCCCTTTGTTCCAGGTTCGCTTTTGTTTTGACTAAGGTTTTTTTTGAGGTTAAGTTAGGATTGTGTTATGTTCATAGTGAGTTTAATAAGTTTAAAAGTGCAGTTTAGTTTAATTTAATTTGTTTCCAGAGTTTTATATGTTTTCCAGGGCAGACAGTACATGTTTTCCAGGGCAGACAGTACATGTTTTCCAGGGCAGACAGTATATGTTTTCCAGAGCAGACAGTACATGTTTTCGGTGTCTTTTTGAGTCTAGCATGTTCTTGAGTGTTCACGTTTTTTTTTTTTTTTTGGAGACATAGACGGAATGTCCAGCGTCTCCAATCAGGCTGTGGGGGCGAAGGACACGGATGGGCAAGGACAAGGACGAGAGGCGGCCCAGCAGTGGGAGCAGACAGATGAGATCGGAGAGTGGACATGTTAGGGACCAGCAGACGTGTTGTTGCGGGTCTGGTGTCTTGGTTTTACCTCTGTCTTGTGCTGGCTGGGGCCTATATTAGCTATAGCAGTGTCCTGTCTACTGTTTTTAGTTTGCCGTGAGTGTGTGTACTGCTGTGTGACTCACTTTACCATTTTCTTTATTTTACAGTGGCATCACGTGTGAGACAGGTGGTTAAGGGAAGTGGCACGTGAACAGGATTTTAATGTTCCCTGGTTTTACTGGTTTATGAATACACTTACTTAATTTAAGCCATATATCTATATGGAATATATATATAACATGCAAATATATGGAATATAACAATTTAAGAATATTATTTTTTAATATTATTAATTTATTATTATTAATTTTTTTTTGTTTTTTCATTTTATGGCTACCAAAGACATAGCTCTAAAGATCTGTTAATTGGGGGAATATCCAATCAGATGTCGTTTTTTTTTTCTAACTTTGTGCAAAACCCCACCCATTAGTAACCTACTTTACCCAAAGTTGCTAAGATTGGATAAAAGGTTCTTATGCTTTCATGTGTACTTTCGCAAATGCTGATTTAATCTTTAATCTAATTTAATTTAAGGAAAATATATGTAACCTTCGATGCATTCCTTCCTTCAACTGCTATATTGTCAGACAGGAATGGTGTCTTTGCAAACACAGAATTGCTCTACAGGCCTAAAAGAATGTCAAACAGGCATGCACACGTAAAATCTGCGGGCTCACACATACACAGACACAGACAGACTGAGCATAGCTGTCCAGTGCACACAGTTGCAGCTTGGGTCGCCAGACCTGGTCCTGGATCTTCTGGTGCAGGTTTTTACCGTAGTGTTAAAAGGGAAGCCATTTGGGCTCCTATGCATTCTTCTGCCTAGATAGATCAGGTTGAGCCCTAAAATGTGAACCCTCAAAGTTGTCTTTCATCATCATTGCATGCTGGGCACAACACTGCATTATCATGTGGCATAATGGTGCCACAAGGAGGGAACGTTCACCAGCAGTTAGAACGGGCAGTCATGTGGGGAAAGGCATGATCCTGGTGATGAGGGAGCTGGAGGGGATGTGTCTGATGGTAAGGAGGATGTCTGGGAATAATATGTTGGAGAAGGAGGATGTCTGGGAATATTATGCTGGTGAAGGAGGATGTCTGGGAATAATATGCTGGAGGAGGAGAATGTCTGGGAATATTATGCTGGAGAAGGAGGATGTCTGGGAATATTATACTGGAGGAGGAGGATGTCTGGGAATATTATGCTGGAGAAGGAGGATGTCTGGGAATATTATGCTGGAGAAGGAGGATGTCTGGGAATATTATGCTGGAGGAGGAGGATGTCTGGGAATATTATGTTGGTGGAGGAGGATGTCTGGGAATATTATGCTGGAGAAGGAGGATGTCTGGGAATATTATGTTGGAGGAGGAGAATGTCAGCAGGTCATTCAAATGCATTTATCCTGCTATTTGTAAATATTTGTTATGTATACAAACTCTACTAGAATGATTAGTTTGTGATACTGATAATTCAATTGACATGTCACAAGTCCAAAATATATACAGTGCAAATATAATGAAATGGGGTATGAAAAGCAAAGAATGTTTTGTGTAAATTACTCCATGCTTCACGATGCTCTACATTTTACATACACTGCATAATGCATTATATGAACTATTTATTGTATAGCTGCTAATTTATTTAACTGTACAACTGTTTGAAAATTTCCACAGAGACAGTCACCAGTGAATCAGTAAAGGGGGCTGCAAGTTTATATTCTGTTTCCAAGACTACCTACGGTGTAGCATAGCTTAGGAAGGACATCACCAGGATATATTAATGGATGAGTTTTGTAGTGATGCATTATATTTCCACACACACACACACTCTGTACTTCCTGTCTAGCAGAGGTCTTCCAGGCATTTAAAGGTCACATCCTCATCGACCCCGTCGCCTCCTGCTCCTGCCCTGCTTAGGTAGTGGGTCAAATATCTTCAGGGCAGAAGCTCCAGGACATGGAGCAGCGTGTTCCCGGCTTGTCCGGACATGTCTGACAGGAGCGGGGAGAGGTGGGCGAGACAGCTTCGTATTTATATATTTATGAGATATTCTTATTATGTCCAATTTTGACTTAAGGGGTCATTAAGGCAAAGTATAGCTGATGCACACTGAAAGCAGCAGACAGACCAGGTGCATAATAAGCAGTGAAATAGTAAAACAGTATACATATTTAAGCAGTGATTGAAACATAGGGTAGTCGCCATATAATATAAGTATATGAAATACTTAAGTCTGAAATGTGAGTTTTTTTGGGCTGAAGTACAGTCAGAAAAGACAAGGTTTAAATCTATACCAGAACAGCAACTAGAATTCCAACTGCTACATTTAAATAGGATAGAATACTAAGTTTTAAATCAGTCCTTGAAGTCAAAATGCAAATAAAATATCAACAGTCACAAAACCCTGACCTAAACGATTTGTGTTGTGCATTAGTATTCCTTAGTGTTTAAATGAAAACACAATGAAAGTTCCAATCCATTTAAAATACAGGTTTGAGGGGAACCATACTAAATTACTAGATAAAGAACAACCTTTTTTCTATCCAAAGATTAATTTAAAATTAGGCCCCGTTATTGAGATATTCATATACCAGCTGATTAATATGACCAAAACCTTTTCCCTTGTTTTGATCGGTAAATGAATGTGGGCAAATGTTATCAGATGAAGTTAATGGCAACAGTGAAAACTAAATTTATGCTGAGCAGCTGATTACGGTGATGTTTAATCAAGTGCATTTGTCATTAATTTCATTATTGCTTTTTCTAAGAACTTCCATCAAAACTCTAAGTTGACAAATTTTGTACTTTTCTTATATTTGGAACGTAATGTCAGTTATGGTTGTTGTTGGGGTAGTACAAATCAGAAGATGATACAGTTACATATGACATTCCAAATACACCAAATCACGCTCACATTCGGTGAGAGACAATGGATTTCACTTTTGGATGGATTTCAACTTTTTTCATCATCAGTGCAAATCAAAACCTTGACAGCAAAGTCACTTCATCAAAACTCATAATTTCTGATGGGTTTGGAATTTCCTTAGAACACACATTTTGTACCTGTGCAACCCTCTAATCACATCTAATGGCATGGTTTTTAATAGAGTTCAATTATTTCAACAGATGGGGGAAAAAAGCACTATTAAACACAATTATGTACAGTACGATTAGCAGGTTGCCATAGTTTTAATTTGGTCTTTGTCTGACTCAGACACCAGAATTACAGGCCTGCTGACATGTACACATTTTGCATAACATGCACGCATTGAAATACAAAAGTACACGGGATCAATAGTTTTTTTTTTTTTTTTTAATGAGATGTAAAATCAGATCTGTTGTTTATGAATACTGTATTCTATACATGCACTTTGTTCAGATTCATGATTTTATAAAGTCATGAATCTACGGTTAGAATTAATTAATTTATTTAAATGACAATATCAGTGAAAGACAAGGGGTCTCATATACCATCATTCATTCTCGAAAATCTGGTCATTTCTCACCTAAACACCTGAGAGGAGTTTTTAAATTTTATTAATTTTTTTATTTAATCCAAAATTCTAAACCCAATACTGAGCTGGTATGAGCACTGAAAGGTAGAGCTCCCTGGTGGAAAGACAGGTAATGATGGTAGAGAATAACATTGCATTTAATTTTGTAGTTCAAGAGGCTATATTCCTTGCCCTAATGCAATGAGGTTTTTTTTTATACAAAGAAACAGCTGCATAAACAAAACAAAAAATAAAACAATTTGCATTGCCTTGAACGACTTAATAATGGATTTATTGGTGGAGCGGTACTCAAAAACAATTCTCAGGGTGATAAGGTGTGTATATAGGGAAACACACTGGTCAAATATCTAACTGGTTCTGGTTTAACTGTGGGAATGTAAATTTTTATGGATCTGGGGGATTTGTAATTACTTTATGGGGCATGGTGAATAGGGTATGGAGCCCCAGGAGAAGACCATATTACCAGCCTGCAGCACCACAGGATGTTGCAAGGCATAGCTGAAAGCCCCCCCCCCCCCAACCAGCTCCGTGGGGGCCGCAGACTGCTGTAGTGGTATTGTAAAGAGGGTATGTCTGCGGTTGTGACAAGCAGACAGAGCTCCAAGGTAAATGATGTGTATTTGCTTCAGGCTGTCAAGTGCAGGATGTCAAAATGATCATCTGGCAGACAGTTATTAGCCAATGATGTAAGCGAGGGGACTGGCTGGGGGGAGACCAGTATCTGCCACGAAAAGGGTAGACTTAGATATAGGGGACAAGAAAGATTATTTCAGAACTTTTTACACTTATATATATATACATACATACATATGTGCCACACACACGCATATAGAATGTATACATACACAAATACATTTTTTTTTATATTTTTGAAAATCTATGGCTTTCAAAGTACTGCAGAGAAAACACAATCGCTCATGATTATATACGTTTTCACCCCGTGCTTGGTGGTTTGTGAAAACCTGATTCCTGTAATGCTGCTCACACGTTACTGTAAACATCAGTTTAAAAATTGCCCATTCTGCAATAGCTCACCGGCATAAGCTTCTAAAGGATTTATCCAGTCAAACTCTCAATATCTTTATTGCTTCTGCTCCATTTCAATATAGGTTTATTGTTTGATGTTCTCGGTACCTTCACTCTCGTTTCCCATCACACTATTAAACCCCTATGAAGGCAATCACTTAGTCTTATTTATGGTCACTCCTCCACGCTTTCCCGCATACACTGAACAACACCATTCATTTCTCCTCGTTTTAATGGACAAACGTTTCACAATCAGCTGTCATAGGGGCTAAGGAATTTTACTGAAAGTCAGCACCTCGGTCTTTCAGGGTTATATCTTTGTTGGTCATGTACGATTTCCCCTTGCCAGAATGATTGGATTTCCGCAACTGAAAGCAATATTTAATGTTCGGAAACAAAAACCGGCAACAACTGGTATTATCATTTAGTTCATAAACAATGTAGTAAAACTGCACAGGTATAGGCAATGTTTTGAAAAAACTTAATTTGAGTACTGACTATTTACATTATGCTGAATTTACCCTCCCTTTCAACATGTTGATAAAAATGAATTCTGTATTGTTGAATAATGTGGAGGAGCGCATTTCGCTATTTACAGCCTTTGAAGTTTGAGGTGATCAAAAGTTCAGGTAGGGGGCATGCTACCTGGTCTTGCTATTGTTCAGTTCTTTGATGTTTTATTGATTTCCTCGGAAATACTTGTAATAACCTCATGTCAAAGTGACATTCAAAAGAGGTGAGAGGTGAACATCAGTGTCTAAAAACTTTTGTCATGCATGCATTCAGTGACAGTGAGAAGATGAGAGAGCATTGATAAATGTGCACATTTATAAAAAAAAATAAGTATGAGGGACAAAGATGAAGGTTATTGTCACACGTCTTAAACGGAACCTTGACTTGGCCCTCGCAGTAATTGCTTCTCTGAAACCAAAATTTAACATAAATATTAAGTTGGGGGTAACATACCATTTCCAGGGAGTTTTAATTTAAATCTCCTACGTTATTTAAAGAACATAGGTGTATAAGTCACTCCTGTAATGGATTTGCAAAGTGTGTGTAGGTCATACCTTTCGATATTATAGGACACAGTTGTCCTTGGTTGTCTGGTTCAAGTAGAATTGTGTGTATTACTGGAACTTTCTAAACAGGCATATAATTGCTCTGAAGTGAACGTTCTCTATACATTAGGAATGTATGGAATTAAGGAATTAATGTGTATCCTGGGACACCAAGCTGAAGTAATAAACCAGGCAGACCATAAATTGAAAGGCATCACATATAGGTACCGTTAAGTATCATTAAATTGTGGGATAAGAAGATGAACTTGAGAGGCTGTGGTGTTTTTTTTGTCTTGAGTGAGGCTCCTGTTTGTTCAAAGTCCATAAAATGCTAGACGATTTCTCTTATCCTGTGTGTTCAAACCTCAAAGGAGGTGTGCATCACAAGAAATGGAAAGGAAAGAAAATTATGGCCAAAGCCTGAGGCTTAATTACATTGTGGGGAATAATATTCAATAATCACACGTTCTCTTTAACCCTTTCACAATGTGCTTTCAAATGAATTCCCATTATCTGAATTCTTTTTTTTCTTTCTTTGGCAGTTTCTTTTATATATATATATATATATATATTTTTTTTTTTTTTTGAAAATTAGCAAATTTAATATTTTTTTAATCTTCATATTTATTTCTCTCCAAAGGGTGTTTTTCTCTCCAGTGTGTTTTCATTTCACAGCCTTCAAACAAATTGGGAATATTGTCCTGCAAATAAGCTAGCTAATTAATAGCTGAGGAGCAAAAGTTCATCAGTATTTCCTATGGACTGTTTTTAGAAGAAGTCGTGAGAATCATCTCAGCGAGGCCTGTCAAACTGCATGTCCACATGATATAAATCAAATAATTATTTGGATTGTACCTCCAATTACTTTGGAACTTTCGCTACATTTCTGTTTTTTTTTTTCTCTCTGATATCACAATTCTGTTTTTTTTTTTTAAATCAGATATCAAGCAAAACTGAATGTTCATAATCAAATCTTTTATACCACATGATGCATGCATTATTTGTCTGTGTGAAATTTGTGCTACGCAATTAGTTCACATTTTAAAACTGACCTACAAGCTAAAACTGTGTGAGCACAGTTATAAATAGTCATATTATACAAATACTTCCTAAACCCCTTTAACATAAAGGGGCCTCAGAGAGTAAAGTAAACACACAAACCACTGCTGTAAGATAAATTTATAGCTATTATAAAAAGTGTTCCTGGCCCTTGACAGCCTCATTCCTCCAAAAATTTAATTCAAACTACATTTCCCAACTGAAAAAAGCCAACCCCAGAGGATAATCAATGCCTCTTTGATTGATAGACATTCAAAACATTTGGAAATACGATTTGTTAAATCACACATGCATATTTTTCATGATGTCTAAGCGATACTAAATGACAACACACCTTTTCTTTGGTTAACTATCTTCATTATATACGTTTCAGTGCAACCTGTTGCAAGTGACAAAATAATCTTAACATAATTTAGGGACTGGTTTTATCCCTAATTCTCCTTGTTTTATCCAGTGGACAGTGTAATTAACCTTAAAAAAGACAGGGAGCGACATATTCTTTTCAGATATGTTATGTTAAGCGGAATGAGGAGGAAAACACTGTGCAGCGAGAGGTATCCCCATAATACCTAGCACTGGTCAGACTTTACTCATGCTTGTACACAAATAACATCAGTAAAGCTTGTTGAGTGACTTTGTTTGTTCTGACATGTATTGATGGGCTGTTTTTCTGGCTGGTAAAATCCATGTCAGACTTGTGTCCTGGGGATATGATTGTAATCTTTGGACTGATCGATAGACAGATAAAACACTCCATGGGCAGTAGAAAAAGGAAAACTCAGAGTATTACGGTATAAATGTGAGTGCTTGAGCTCTATTAAAAAAAAGAACAGCTATTTAGTTGTGGCAATGCTGGATGCCGATATATTTAGTGATGCCGCTCTGATCCACATGTAATTGTGTTGAACAGCGGTTTTATACCTGTTTGAATGATGATTTGTTTGGTGCACTTATACATCCTAATACGAAGAGATAATTAAGTTATATTTCTTGCACTTAAAGAAGTAGTCCTTACAAAATCAGAGGGAATTATTGTATCATACTGTATCAAGTTATTTTTAAATTTTACATTTCATCTAGTTTACATGTAAAAAAATCATTTTTATCACGTGCCACTAGCAAAAGATCCTGAAAGACAATACAATAGTGGATATATTTTGGTGCCGACAGGAATATCAATTACATTTCCAGATGTTGGATACAATATATACAGATTAAAAACAAAGAGAATTCACACTTTACACTGGATCATTTGATCCAAGCTAGTCTGTTTCTTGTGTGATCTTTCCACAGTGTTGCAATCTACTCCTGGTGGCACTTGGAAAAGGGGGGGGGGGGGGGGTTAACTTGTAACTTTTGGGTGTGTCTGGATGCACTACGGTATATTGCTGTGGTGATACAATGCGGGACACAACTACAAAGACAACAGACTCGGTACCAAAAGAAGGTTTAATACTAAATAATAAAGGGGGAAAAAAGGCTAACTAAGTGCTAAGGGAATAAAATCAAATGAATTACCCAGCTATCTTAACTCACTGTCCTAATTCAAATCTAAGTACCTAACCGTAACTCCTGAAGTAACAAAAATACATGTGGCGGGACCCACTTGTGGAAACTGACCTAGGGGGTATATACAATGTAAACCCTGAGTAATGGAGATGTGAGCATGACCTACCTACCTTTCCCTCAGCTGGGCTAACAGTAAGAGGGACCACCCCGATACCCGACAGGATTTAATAAAATACAAGGGGTTAGCCAAACAGGGTAATTAAACAAAGACTGGGTCGGCTTAACAAAACAATCTGAAATCTGCTATGGGTAATAGCACACAAAATAAAACAACGATGTCTCTCTTTCTTTTTCACACTGGGAATCTCCTTAATGCTCTCCAACCCGCTGAAGGGGAAACGGGAGGTTTAAATAGCTGGGGTGTGGTCCTCTGATTGACCGAAGTATGCCATCATATGATGATGGGAATTTCTGGGGGCCAGGAGCTGACTAGCGCCATGGAGATAGACACAGGGAGGAACAAAACAAACATGCGAAAGTGTGGGGGTGTAACAACAGAGCTGTATAACAGTTTGGTATATCTGAAGGTAAATTTCAGGCTGATTGACTGGAGGCTGTTACTTTTAACTGTTGTAGTAAAAGGCAGTTGGAGGTTGGCAAACAATCACCTTACCAGCAAGGTATATCAGAGCTGAGATATGTTTTTGGACAACCAAAACAACTGGCACAGCTAAGCGCTGTCAAAAAAAAAAACAACCTTTCATTATTTTTCTTAGCAGTGAGGTGAAATTACTAGGGTCTGGTATTGTGTGTTTCTCTGTTTTCTCTGTGTTCAGTAAATTGTTTTTATTTTACTTTTGTGTCAGTGTCTTTTCTGGAGTAACACCTGTGGATCTATGTTGGCAAAAGTAAGCATTTTTCAAAAAACAAAAAAACAAAAACAAAATTCCAAGATCTGTGAAAAGATTTTTGGATTCAGGTGAGGAAATTATGTGTATGACATGTTTTGAAGAGAGTTTGCTTTTGAACACATTTTAGGTCAAGGAACCATAGCTTGTTTTTGTAGTAGTAACCTAGCCCTTTGATCCTGAGTGTTTATTATGTGTGTTGTTAAGTTTGAGGTCGGTGTGTGTGTGTGTGTGTGTGTGTATGTCTGTCGGTCTATGTATCTGCATGTCTATGTGTGTGCATGTGTTCATGGCAAGTCCTGGCTCAGAATGTGTGTTAAATAGGCAGAGAGGGCAAGGCTAATGAAGTTAAAGAATAAATATATTGTGTGAGTGGAGTTTTGCACTCATTGTTTATTACAGATGTGTTTCTCAATATTTCAACAAACCGAGGGCTTTTTTTTTTAAAAACACTGATAAACATTTTAACTTTTAAACGCAGTGCATTATCATTTTATACAGTGTGAATAGTTTTAATTTATTAACCCCCCTTCTTTAGTGTGGGTTGTTAAAAACTCAACACAAGTTCAAAGTTCAAGCAGTAGTGGTTGTATTGGTCAACCCCATGGATTCTTTTCTTACACGTATTCATAAAATACATTTTTTTTTTACTCTGATAATCATCACAACACTGGACATTTAATTATGTTTAATCACAGAACTAATTGGCTGTATTTTACTGTTTTATTTATTTTAAGGTCAAACTTTTATTATTACAGTTGTAAATGTGCATTTGTTTGCAGCCCACTCTGAATTTTTAAATAAAATTTAAAAAAAAATCTGTGCTGGTCAAAAAATTTATATTCTGAGCAGAAGCTGCCGAACAAAAAATGTGATTAGCTGAAATTCGTAGTAATGGATGAGTTTTCTTATATCCGTAAATGAGGAATTTATTATAGTATTTTGTGTTTATAATAGGTTTCCTTCATCTTGAAAAAAGCTTTTTACATTTAGTTCACATTTAATGTATTAAATATATACGGCATGTGGGAATGAGGTTGTAAGGGAAATTCAGTCTCCCCGTGGTAATTGCTGTAACGGCAACTGAAAGGATACCAACTGATGTAGTTTCAGCTTCAAGAGACAATACTGCAATAGCATGACTTTCACAAAGGATACAAAATTGGATTCAGCAACATTATTTTACCCATTAGAAATGGACTACCGGAGTACCGGACTGTATTGTGTTACGCAAGTGTGCTGCTGTAAAGTTCTTAAGTTTTCCATGATGTTTTTCAGACTAAACCTTTCGCATGAGAACACGAGTGGCCTCAACATGTCCGCTTGCCCGCCCAAAAAAGACAGGATCAGAAACACCCAGGTGTTCCAGACCGCCCCTTTCATTGTATTTTTCGGTTGCAGTATTTTTTTAGGTTCCCTCTAAAAGTAACATACTAATACAATAAACAGATATTCGTTGTTCCTTTCTCCGTTCTTTCCGGGTTGACTTTTGGGTTGTTTCCTGCGATCCTCTCTGCTGCTTCGCTCTCCCACTTTCCCCAGACTGCCAGTCACTACTGAGAGGAAACAAGTCTGTTAAATAAGGACATTGATTTCCTTAACTCTCAGCAGGTGACGTTGTGCAAGCCAGATCTCACTGATGCGTGCTAAACTAACATATACCACAAAGCCTGGGAGTCAGAAGACAAATTGTTTAAGTTCTTCTGTACTTTGGAGAGAAGCCTCCAGCAGACTAACAAAGCAGAGCTTAGGCATCTACAAGAGCTGAAGGACTAATGCCTGCAAATATAGATGGCTCAATGAGAGGCTAAGGAAATGTAGGTGTTGAGTGAGAAGGTTGAAGCTGACCAGATCCGAGAAGCAGTATAATTCTGATCTGGTTTTGAACTGGACTGCACAATGACTTCCTAGTGTACGAGATGATATTTTACCTGTAAACACCAGATTTTATAAATATATATATATATAAATTCTGATTGAAAGTTTAAATTAACTTGCTTGTTAAGAGACATAGAGACAACAGAAAATGTCGAAGAGACAACAGAAAATGTCGAAAAGCAAGGCGGTAAAATTAGCTTGAAGTCATGAGTTTAAAGCTGAAGTTCAGATAAACGCCAACATAGGTCAGCACCACACAGGGGCAAAGCCAGAACAGCATGCGTGAGATCCAAAAGAGTATTCAGGATTTTCCACAACTCTGGACAAGAAGATAAACTAAAGTAGTAGCTGAATCTGACTCAAGAGAGGTCGTACAAAAGTTGAAAACTGAAATGGCTGAGCCGAAGGATTTGCTAATCACCTCACTGAAGCTACCAGCTACAAGCCACCACCATGGGGCCTGAGAGAGAACTCATCACCAATGGGGAAGGAGAGTCTTTCTAGCAGTGCTACCGATGTGACCAATCGGGACATTTCACCTGAAGGAGCCATGTGTGCAGAGAGCCACAGGGAAACAGAGAACGGTATTGAAGAAGGACCCGCAGTAGTCCAGAATGCAGTGTCTGAACTAAATAATAGCCGTTCCAAACCACTGAGAGACTAACACCAGCTTTTGTGTTGTCCACCTGGACAGAGGAAATAGGGTTTGCCAAAAAACAACAGAATGCCAATGAATGATGTGAATCAATCTAAAGGCACTTACCTTAATTTTAAACATGTAGTGCTAACCTACTGCTCCAGTACTTCGAGCCGACAAGATTATCAAATACAATCCAATCCACAAAGTTAGAGTTTCTGGCCCTAAATTAAGCCACTGGCGATTCTGGGACTACTAATACCATGCATCATCTTTCATTGTCTAGACAG
Source organism: Hiodon alosoides (assembly GCA_025775065.1). Classification (NCBI taxonomy): domain Eukaryota; kingdom Metazoa; phylum Chordata; class Actinopteri; order Hiodontiformes; family Hiodontidae; genus Hiodon; species Hiodon alosoides. Next base: position 15,336 of record JAOYSI010002877.1, read on the forward strand.
ACAACCAATCCAATCTTAAGTACCTAACGTAAATTCTTGCAAAGCTGAACTGGACACCAATAGGTGGCCGCAGTTGCTGATTTAAGCGTATTCATTAAGTACCACCTAGGACGGAACAAAAGATTCGCTTTTTGTCCATCGAGGATGCCCTTGGGCATCAACAACAGAATCAACCAGTGCACTACTGATTTCTATAGGACTTGTTGAAAGAGCAATGCCCTTGGGAGGAGGAAAGGAGAACATCAGAGCTACATCAGCAACATAAATATCCGCAACCCTGAAACTGATAACAGTT
>JAOYSI010002878.1:0-46877 GCA_025775065.1 Hiodon alosoides
GGCGACCAAAAAAAACAAAAAATATAAAAAAAAAAAAAAAAAAAAAACAAAAAAAAAAAAACACAAAAAAAAATAAAAAAATTTATTTTAAAAAAAAAAAAAACACAAAAAAAAAATTATTGGTTGGGTAACGTTGTTTTTCCCCCCCCCCCCCCCCCCCCCGGAAACACTTTCATCAGCAGTTACAGCCGCGATTACTCTAGGATAAGTCTCTAGCTACTTGAAGACGTTTTTTTGCCTATTCTTCTTGACAAATCTTCTCAAGTTCTTTTCCGGTTGGTTGAGGATTGCTCATAGAGAGGAATTGTCATGTCTTGCCATAGATTCTAAACAGGACTTTGACTGGGCCGCTCAAGGACATGCACTTTGTTATTCTGAAGCCACTTAAGCCTGTGTCTCTTCGTGCTTGTGGCTTGGGTCCTGGTCCTGGTCCTGCCGGGTGTATTTTTCTCAGGGTTTTAGGTTTTTGAGCAGACTGAAGCCAGTTTCCCTGTCCCTGCTGCTGAAGAGCTTCTCCGTAACAGGATGCTGTCACCACCGTGCTTTGCAGTTGGAGTGGTGTTTGCTTTGCGCCAAAAGTAGCTTCGCCTTTAGCGCAAAAACTGCATGCTCAGTTTTTAGTAGATAGAAGAAAAGACACCTCACTAGTGCAATGATATTTCTCAAATTATTTTGGGGGTGGATCTTTTTATAAAACAGAACCTCAAACAGAACAACTGAAAATGCATTTTCAACAGCTATCTCCTGTTCAACCCTTAACTGTTTGGAACAGCATCTTTTTGGAACACCAGTGTTTTCTCAGTCATGCAAACTGAATTTGAAGCTTCTGTGTGCCATTTTAAGGTCACTCTGAAATGATGTTACATCGCAATCATCGCGGTAAAATAACACAAAACAAAATATAGCACAACAAAGATAACCAACAATTAATCTGTGAATCTAAATGCAGTCACTGCCACAGTAATGGTGTTTTCATGGTTCAAACTATAAAATTGCACATTTAATCACGTGTGCACCAAAATCAAGAAGATTGAATTACTTAACATGATGAAAATATTTTTATCTCAACAGTAATAGATAGCGGATATTGGTATGTCAATCAATATTCGATAAAATATTGTCCTAGAATCTTACCTTTTGTCGTATTTAATATGTCAATCAATATTCGATAAAATATTGTCCTAGAATCTTACCTTTTGTCATCATTAATAAAAAAGCTGCAGTGGCCAGACATGCTCCAGAAGGTATCCCATATGTCCTATAGAGATATCAGTACTTTTTTCAGAGGATCTTCCTCATCAAAAATGCAGTCATCTGTATCGCTTCTTCAGGAATGCCTCCGCGTTGCCATTGTGAATTGTCCAGTACAACTGGTGAAATAATCCGGTATTGTTAAACCCCCGAAGCTCAAGTTAACATGGAAATCTGGAAACATGGTAGCTGCCTTTGTAATGGACACTTCCTGCACTTTATGTCATCATCAAACCCAGAGTGCTTCCTAAGGGTATTGAAAAATGTTGAGCCCAGCAAGACAACAGGATGTCATAAACACACTTTGACAAACAACACAAATCTTTTTTTTTAAGGATAAATATACATTTAAAGACCTGGTGTGTAAGCCAGTAATGCATCACAGATTATACTTGTTTGTGCTCAAAATATATATTTTGTTATTTCTTTCCTCAACTGTATTCCTAGGTTGTTGTATTTTCATGGTTGAATCTTTCCTGGAGAATCACTACCTGTGATTGTGGGACCTTACAAAGACAGGTGTATGTACTCTAAACACATTCCAGCATTATCACTACAAACAGACAAGGGCCAGTCAAGTAACAGAATTATTTGAAGTCGGTTTGTGTTATTCGTTGTTTATTTACTACCCATATAAATGTTTTCTTCGAGAGTGTGGAGTAGATTGTGCTGATCAGACTTTGACTCCTATCAAAGTCTCGTAATTGGAAGCTCTATGGGAACAGAACGTAAAAACCGTTTCACTCCTGTGTTTTCCCCACAGCCGTTTTCAACCTCATTCCTGTGGGGCTGCGGGTGGTGGCCATCCAAGGCGTGCAGACCAAGCTCTACCTGGCCATGAACAACGAAGGCTACCTGTACACATCGGTGAGTGAAACCTGAGGCCCAAAGTCCCAATTATTTTCGTTCTGGTCCATTTCATCGTGAGCTCTGAAAGAAGACCGTCCGTGGATAATTAGGCAAAGCCAACCGGCCGCATTTCTGTATACTAATTGGTTGTGGTTCCGTTTTTTTATGATTGAATAGTCTGGTAATTGGAAGGAAGGGGTGGAAGGAGTCTCCCTAACTGCCAGATCGATGTCATTTGGTTAGAAGATCTGATGTCGGTTTGAAGATCCCCTCAGAGCGTGTTGCACAGACACACGTGTCCTAGTCATTAGTGCTCTGTCGAAAACAAGTATCATTGCTGAGTAACAACTATCAGGCCCCTATTACCTTGGCACAAAATTATCACGGCAGAAAACCCCTTCTCTGTGTAGAATATTCCAGAATTGACTAAAGCTTCCTGTAATCATTTTTTTCTTTCAGTGGAATTACTAAAGCTCATACGAAAACACAAAATGCTTGTCAGCCAGTCCATTTTAATTCATGTTTGACCATTGTTCTTATGGAAAATTGTTAACCTGGTACACCAAGACGGGTCCGATTGGAGTTTCTTTGTGTTTCACAGTAGATAATTTATAGCATCTGTAGTGATTACCTGTGTAGCAGCTGAAGGATAAGATGCATGTAACTGCAAGGTGTGGCTCTGTTTTGAAACAAGGTCGCTTCCCTTACTCAGTGCTGCCCTTCACTGGAAACAGCAGCACAGAAGGAAGCCTATCCCCGAATGTCGTTTTAAGTCAGAACTCTGATAGCAGAAATATTTGTATTGAACATTCATCTCGTCGGAGCGGCTCAAATGGAACTGTTTAACAGTAGGTGGTCTACTCTCCCTTGGGTTGCAAAGAAAGCCTGACCCACGTGAGGCCTTTGGCGGTGTGGTCCCTGCACCCTGTCCAGGCATTTCTCTGCTCTGCCAACCTCTGTAGCCGCATTCTGGCAACCCGAGCGGGTTACCATGGCACCGGGGCTGTGTGATGAAACACGTGTGGGTTGGATTTAGAAGTCACACTTTCAAACGTGGAAATGCAGAAACATGTTCGTGCTGCCGCAGCTCTCCTTTGGCCGTTACTGTACTCTGAGACGGCTGGTTACAAACCCATCTAAAATTTATTTAAGCAGGATATATGTAGGTTTTTTCAGTTTCAGGGGGTCCATTTCCTCTTTTGAACTTCCACCAAAATATCCATCCCAGTTTAACACTCATTGATATAAAATCACAATCAAATGGCATTGGTGCTGCCCAACAGCCAAGAAAAACCTGTCCAATTTTAGTATCATTTAGTATCAAAAAGAAATTATTTATAAGCAGACTGCTGCAGACGTACCCTTTTCTGACAGCCTGTCTCTGTGCTTTGATTAAATGTGTTATGAATTTATGAATAATGCAACACTTCGCCAGCAAATGTTCCACACAAAGAGCAGAATATCAGTGTCCCTGGCTTTGCTGGAGTACGTAAAAGCATACCGATCTTAGGAAGAGTAGGAATTTGATGGGTGTCCTTGTTATAAAAAAAAAAAGATATAAACTTTCCGTCTTATGCGCTGCATTGTTTTGAGGATATGAAAATCTAAGATTCATGAAAGTATAATATTCCCGTCGCTATGAGAACTGGGTCTTGTCGGGGGAGTTTAAGGGCGGGGCCAGTGAGACGTTTGGCAGCTCTATTACTGTAACTCCAGCATCAAAGGGAGATCAAATAAAGCGGGGCGGGTGGGTGGGTAGCATCCACGAGGTTTCACCTAACGAAACACATGAAGCCCAACGTGCAGTTTATCACACATGTTTACACAGAAACGGATCCCCGGTTCCCTAAGCGTTTGTGGAAGCATTCTTATTTGTTTGCCGGTTGCATGTGTGTCAGACTAAAATAGGTGTTATCTGATGGCACATAACAAAATCATTATGTGAAATGGTAATAATCATTACCGTTTCACTTAAAGTCGCAGGAGGCTGCAGACACACGGCAGCATAATTGGAAGTCATGAAGATTGCATGTTATTAGATTATATTGAATGGGATTATGGGTTAGTAAACAGCCTGTAGGGTGCACCAGTCAGCATGGGAGTGAAAGAAGTAAAATACTAACGAGCAAACTAACGAGATTAAATGTGTCTCCAGTCACATACTCAGAATGATTACTAATTTAGACAGCAGAGGCTTACAATTTCTAAACCTACATAGATATGAAACTTTGTACAGACAGTGCCACATGCATAGGACATATTTACTGCAACGCTGCCCTGCAGGGTCACGTCAAACTATACAGTAAGTATGAATATAACATAGCAGCGTTTGCTCTGGCTATTACAGCACTCTGTGCCCTGCACTGTAGTCCAGGTACAGGTAGTAGAGAAAAACATGAATGCACCAGGAGCATTTTGATCAGTGGAGGTCTGGTCATAATGCCTTCCTACGGTGGTGTGGAGATACTGCACGGCATGGCATTGGCTAGGATCTGAAAGATGGGTAACTTCCTGTTTTTGCTTTTTGTAACCAAGCGTTTCCCAGCAAGGAAGAAATTGTTCAAAATGGGGATGCAAATGATGGCTAAATGATTGCAAGAGAGGCTAGTAATGGAATGAGGGTCCCCAGGCCGTCCCAGGGATACTACATCTCATATTGCCTGGGAGCTAACATGAAATGTTCGACCATTGGCCCACATGCGCACTTCCATTTGTTGAGAAAATTATGACGCGTGACTCATTTCCCCATTCTCCGTTGCTTGCAGGTCTATTGTCTGGTTTTAATGAGCAGTTTCTTGCATAAAACTGTAATCTCAAGTCAGCCGTAGTTATTTACTTACTTACTTACTTACTTATTTATTTTTTCTGAAGTTTACTTAAAATAGATGCTCACGATCCATGCTGGACCCCTCCGATAGTTTGCAGCAATAACCCTTTGTTGCTGTCTTGTGTTACGGTGCGCTCCAATGACCCTACAGAAAACGCTGCAAGCGTACCGTTCCATCCACTCCAAACTCTTTTGGTTTTACTAGGTTAATGTAGCCTGTAAGCCATTTAACATTATTTGTTTCTTTTATATATATATATATGCCTTCCTTAATGCATGTCATATATTGCACTCCTTTCAAATCTACTGAGCGGTTAAAGGCATGCCTGTCTTGTAAACATGGAAGACCCATACGTTGTGCAGCCTGTGTGTTCTGAGTTTTCCATTACGTGGTGTGTAATGTGGTAAAGAGGAAGTTACCTTGGTTAAGGTGGCATGCTTTGCAGAAACACAGTGCTAAACAGTGTCTTCCTTCTTTACAGTGAATTACAAACCCTCTGGGAATTCTGAAGTTTAAATGCACTATTCCTCTGCAACTTGCAGACGCACACAATCTCTCTCTTTCTCTCCCCTACATGTTTCACTGGAGAAGTTTGTAAATTGCATGCATGAGTTGAGAAGGGCAGCACTGTCTCCCCTTAATTTCATAATTTTTAATTCCATTTCAGGGTTTGCAGATACCTTCATGTTCATAATAGGTTTTTATACATCAAGCTTTTGTGATGCCTAAAATTTAATTGGTTGCCATAAATACATAAGCAGTGTGGCTTGAAAAGTAATGTGGCTTATTTTTATAGTGTAATGTATAGTGTAATTGAACTGCGGTAATATGCTTTGCGTGTAATGGCCCAATCATGTAATGGTGCGATCGACATTCTCGGGGAGTTGCCGTCTGCGTTCGAAATAAATTCATGTTTGTGGACGGTCTGTTATTGGAACAGAGTTTTCTAACTGCGGCTCCGTTGCCTTAGGCAGTTTCCTAATCATGGCCGTGGCAAGCACAAGACCTTCAGAGTGCATTGTATTCCTTCGCCACATATATTCCGGTCGTGCTGTACAAGTGCTGCACCTGTGTGCGTGTGTGTGTGCGTGTGCGTGTGCGTGTGCGTGCGTGCCAAAGGGAGAGTGCAACACGTGTAGGTTTATAGAAATGCACCAGTTAAAAAAATATATTCGGCCAGCAGGGTCACATGTGTGGGAGAGTGGGTATGGATTAAACTGCTAGACATTTTCTTCCTCTGCTTTGTACATCGATATTGTTTCCCAGAACACTTACAGACTTTGAAAAATAATCTCAGGCAAAATTTTTGCCTTCTTTTGAAGTGTTGTAATTAAATTTTTTGCCGGTCATTGGTGTTTGTGAGATCCCGGATTATCAGAAGGGGCCCTGTTTGCGCTTCTTCTACAGAAGTTTCAGAGAACTACTTTGAGCCTGTTCATGGAAACAGAATCGATATGGGTATGGTTTATCAAAAAATTAGGAAATAAGAGTCCCTAAAAAAACTACAGATTGTTTATGGGTTGTTAAAATTGATGATTTATAAGAAACACAGGTACGAGCAGTTTGTGTGTAAGTGCAAACTAGCAATTCTGTACTATCCGTGTATAAACACAATGCATCTCTTTACAGTCTTGTAGTTGATTACGTTTACGAGCACACCACTGGTTAAAGAAAGTCTATTTGTGATTGTGTATAAATGTGTGGGGCATGTTTGTGGGGCAGTCAGCGAACTACCATGCATCCTCTCACCAAAGTGTTGCGGTCATTTGTGCTTCTGTGTTGACTGAGGACTGACTAAATAGCCAGCCGTTCTAAGAGGATAGAGAGGGATCGGTTCTCGGAATTTCAAGGGGAACCCTTCAGTTATGGGGCGCATTGAAAAAGCTTGGTCCACTCTGCCGACAGTTGTGGATTGTGCTCACCCACCGTGTAAGAGGGAGTGTGCAGGCGCTCTACTGACTGACAGCGTTGCCGATTTGACTGTGCATTGGGTGGTAACTCTGCATCCACATGCTGCGATACCCTTCCAATCTCCGCCCGGCGCAAAACAGCCTTCCCCTGTAACCTTGCCCTGCTTCAGAGAGCTCTGTCACTCAACATAGAGCCAGTGCTGCATTGTAATGTGGAGCCTAATAAGAACCTTGTTTGGAGGGGCACCACAGGTAGAACATTGCAGAAGAATTAAACACAATTAAATATGTAAATCAAGCAAGCCTCAATCAACTTTCCTAATTAACCCATAGCAAAGAACTCTGTAATAGGGGTTCCGAACCTAGGAAATCTAGACATGTCATAGATTTTCTTACAAACGTCTTCCATTATTCTTCAGACCAGTAGGTGAGGTTCATTAATTCCCACTTTCCTCTGTGGGTAAGCCTCTTGTTAAATGTTGGTGAATAAAAACATTGCCATGGTATGGCCTCATCTTCTGTTGTGCCTCAGTGGTTCTCTAGCCTGGTCCCGGAGAACCCCCACATCCAGGAGGTTTTTTCATCTCTCTAAATAACCATCAACTTCAGTAATGCGAGAAAAGGCTCAATTAGTTCAATTAAGGCAATAATTGGGTGACTGACGAGCCTGGGTGCTCAACTGGAATGAAACATTCGAAGATTGAGAATCGCTGCCTTTTCCTGTACGTCATCTTACTTGATACAAGCATCGGTTCTGGAGTCCCCGACTCTATCGATTGATAAAAACATCTCACAAAAAGACATTGTGCCATGCCCCATTACCCACAAAAATTGAAAAATAGAAGCCTTATCGCTTCCAAAGGTTTGAAATCTTTTTTCCGTGCTGTTTAATTAAACTGATAGAGTATGTTTAAAATGCTGAGTTACTCTGACTCACGAGCACTGTGGAGGGCCCTTCATTTCTGTCCTGGGCCTAGTATAGATGATAACGTACCTAAAAATGAACTTAAATGGTGACAGGTGAATGAGTGTATATTTTATTCATAATGATCATATTTTATTCAGTTTCACCGTACGTTAGGTACTTTAAGCACCTTAAGCTGCGTTCCTTTTCAACGCTTTGGAGGCACTGGGCGGCATCTGGATGATGCTTAAACATCTGAGCCTGTGACCATTGGCTGTTCTAACACAGCTATTGCTGCTAAGTTTAATTAAATGTCATGCTTACATAATTGTAGAAAGATGTTTAAATTATATTTTTTGCAAATATTTAGCTGCAGTTTATTTTTTTTAAACCACAGTTTTTGACCCACAGAATCAGACATTTTTAATTAAAAATGACACAGGCGCTATGGTTTCAGAGTTGTTTTATGAGTATTTAACTCACAAACGCAAATTTCCATAATGTCATGCAATTGCATCATGGCTAGGCCGTATTTTTTACTTGAAGTTTAAGCTTGTTTTTAAGCCATCACACCATGGGGATGTAACATTCTGTGACGCACAGGCAAGCAAAATATTTAGATAATGAATAATAAATCAAATGATAATTCTTTGTACTTTCTTCTAGCTCGCTGTCTTATATCGCACGTTGACCCTAAAATTTTATAAAAATGTATAATTAATGTTAATAGATGATACACTAATGATTTCTGGGTTCTCAAAATGTAGACTGAAAAAGGAGAATGCATTACACATGAGAGTGCTGCCACTTTTCATTGCGTCTGAGACGAAACAGTTTAGACAGGTGGCATAAAGAAGCCCCCTTAGGCTGACCGGCTCCCGTCACTAGTGGTGTCATGGTGCCAGATCCACTCAGCGGCTCTGACCCGACCAAGGAATCCACGTCCCCTTTACCCGGCGCGTGGCTCGCGTTCAGGCGGCTGTTGGCTGTGCCCGGGATTCCCTGCCAGCCCCTCGTCAGAGAAGTGCTCTATGATTCAGCGATGGGGCGGGCTGGAGCAACCATGAGAGTGCACCGGAGGCTGTCGTCACTGCACTGATGTGAGCAGTGGGGTCACAGCTGTTTCAGGAGAAGGGAGAGGCAGAGAAAGCAAACTGCAAAAAAGGAAGCGCTCAAAACAAGACGACAGAAAGCAAAGCGGGGTCCTGTTGGAGCGCCTTGAACCGTCACCGGGCGCTTTTAATCCCAGTTGGACTAAATCCACAGCTAATCCCTATGGGGAAAAGTCAATAAGCAATGCCAGTAGGGATTAGATACTGCAACCAGGCCTTGGACATGTTAATAAAATAACAAGGTGGCATGACACAAGATGCAGTTTGGGATTAAAGCGCTCATGAATTCAGTCATTTTGCCTGCTGGCAAGGGAATCTGATCAGACTCCTTGGGCTCTTATGTCAGCCTGGCCTTACAGTAGAGAGAGACGAAGATGGATGAAGGGAGGAGGAGAAAGAGAGCGGCGGGAAAAAAAAAACGTATTTGAAAGGGAGACAAGGAAGAGGAGAAATATTGACCTGCCGTAGCTCATCCGTATTCAGTCTGGGTTCCCCAGGCACGGACAACGCCCGCACACGCGCACTCGCTCACATGGAAAAGGAAGTGTGAGCTCCAGCGGGGGATACCCCGTGGGGGAGGAGCGGAGTAGAGCGCCCAGCGTCGCAGTAGGATGTGATGTGCATCCAGTCACCTGACTGCAGCTCTCAGTCACTGATGATGCAGGATGTGGGTTTGGGCGGGCATCAGTGGTGGAGCTGCCGCAGAGCCGCTCTCAAAGGGAAGCTGAGCCCCTGCGGTTCGTCTGCACCCTGCTGGTGTTCGTACAATAACCATAACCTGTTTCCAACGACTCCCTCTCGTACCAATCCCCCATTGGAGGAATAGCACTTCTGCCTGCTTTGCTTCATGTGACAGACTCTTCATTATCTTCCAGGGTGCATTTCAGGGCTAAACCTGTTGCCAACTTGCTCCCATACAAAAAGCATTCATCCCTTCAAAACGCTCCCTTGAAGGTCAATTCAGGGAGGCTTTCTCTGTGTCATTTGAAGTTATGCCAACCTGTTTTGATTTGCATAGACGTCTTCTGATAGCCCTGCCTAGGGGCGAAAGAGTAATGTGATCCGATCAATTCGGCTGTGCTGCTAACATTGAAACAATCAACTTGGCCTCCCAAAGCCACTTCAGAGAACTACAGATCTCTGAGCTCATTAATGGAGAAATATAAGACTCTGTGCTTACAGCATAATGATTAATAAGCTTTCTCACAGAGTTGCTAAACGACGGGCCTGTGATTAATGCAGGCATCCTGGCTCAGCTGTTTACTGCGGGGCCTGGAGAATAGGGGCTCGGGGGGATTTATAATGAATTGTTCGACTGCTCTCTCCAGTCATGCAGATGCTTCGACCTGGGAGTAAGAGGCATTCCGATACATTCAAAGAGCACATGGTTCAGTTTTATACAGAGGGGGTATACTCAGTTAGTGCCTTGGGGCTTGCAATGGGGGATTTCTCTATGCCAGTTTCTTGTTTTTGTGGTGTAATTACATTGCTGTCAGGCTGTTGCTGTTACCATTATTATGATTATACCGTATATCTCTGTCGGGAATTTGGCATTTAATCCAATCCCCCCGAAAGGAGATTTGTCATTAATTAATCTAACCTTCAGATACAGAGCTCTGCCGGTCAGGTATGGAGCCGTTGTGGAAGTCCCACCGAAACCGTAAAATAATCCTTTTGTGCTGCATAGAGATTCCACTTGTCTGTGAAGACAAGTCTGTGTGTAATTTTTTAATGGCACTCTCTCCTGCATGTGTTTTCAACACCCAGGAAATCCATTTCATCGTGCCTTGCTGTCAGTTTTCAGTGGTGCTTTGTGGAGCTCATAGGATGGATTGCGGATCAACACCATGACCGCTGTGTGAATCGATGTCCCAGAATGCATGCTTAAACGAGATTATAGAAAGCAGATTTGTCACAGCTGTTGTTACCACTCTTTCAATTTGTTTGGCCGTACTTTCAGACAGCCGTACTGACGGTCACTTTAGATAGCAGCTACCTATTTACCGCGTTAGTGCTGTCTGCCACTCAACAGTACGGACAGCATCCAGTCAATTAGTTAACACAATGCCTGATCTACAGGCTACAGAACCTTTTCTTATCAGTGAAGTATGTCCTCAACATCTTCAGAGCTTCGGAAGTTCTAAAACATGAAACCCTTTTTAAAACACTTATTAAGTTACGGCTCCTAACACTTCTTAAGCACCTCCATGCAGGAAGACTGTCCCTGACGAGGTGTGATGTCACAGTGCGTACTCTGTACTGTCACACCTTTGCAGTGAATCACTTCTCTTGGATCGTGCACCTTTGTGAATAACACAGCCGGCAGAGGTGTCAGATTGGAATGTGTCCTATCAGAGGTGTCAGGATCCGTGTGTGTGTGTGTGTGTGTGTGTGTGTGTGTGTGTGTTTTCCCACAGAAAAAATATTTTCAATCTTCTGAAGCAAAGCAGGCTTCAATTAATCAAAGGAGTTTTAAATTAATTACCCTTTCAAATACTAATGAAGAATATTATTATTTGGTTATTGCTGTCCAATCCCAAAATGGCCGTGACAAGTCTTTTTGAACGGCAGTAATGAAAACTGGTCTCACCCGACAGTGACTAAGGTCCCCTCAGCCAATGAAATTGGTCTGCACCTGGACGCCAAGCATTCTGACAACAGAGCAGTATCATTCTTGGATGTCTTGGATGTTGTAACCATGTGACCCAAAAAGAACAAGATTTGTGGTATCAATGTAGCCTGGGAAAAGGGCTCAGGGTGATCCTGTCCAGCTTTATCATAATTAAGACACATAAATTGGTACGCAGCAACATAAATGCTTACTGTTACCAAAAAGAACAGAACACTGTTACTGAACAGAAAAGAGTGGAGATGAGATTAGGGGAGTGAGAGTGGAGATGAGGTGAGATTAGATGAAGGAAAGGATAGTGAGAGTGGAGATGAGATTAGATTAGATGATGGGAGGGAGAGTGTGAGTGGAGATGAGATTAGATTAGATAGGGTAGGGAGAGTGTGAGTGGAGATGAGATTAGATTAGATGAAGGTAGGGAGAGTGAGAGTGGAGATGAGATTAGATTAGATAGGGTAGGGAGAGTGAGAGTGGGGATGAGATTAGATTAGATGAAGGGAGGGAGAGTGAGAGTGGAGATGAGATTAGATTAGATGAAAGTAGGGAGAGTGAGAGTGGAGACGAGATGAGGGGAGGCAGAGATGAGATGGAGCGGGGAGGTGGGTGTTGGATGTCAACGGCAGAGGCGTTCGGAGCTCTTGAAAGCCGCTCTTTTGCTGGTCCCAGAGTGCTTCAGCAGGTGCTCCTTCGTAGTCAACTCATTAGTTGGAGTCAAATGTTATCGTGTCAGATTTGTAAATCAGGTAGCAATGAGAGGCTTTTTTTATTCACGAGCTAACCGTCACTTACTGAGTAAGTCTGCTGAAAACAGGGCATTGTTGTCTGTCTGTTGTGACGGAGTGACAGACAAACAACTGTAACTTTATGCAATGTATTGACTTAAACCAAACAATTATTATATTACTAATACTATATGTTCAACCCTCCACTGTGGAACCGTTTTTTCAATCATACTTTAGGAACCCCAACTGTCTATAACATGACTACCGTCAGTTCAGTATTTGTCTGGTCCATCTCCACCCCTGGGCTCCACAGAGGGCTTCTCTCGTTTGTCCGACCCCGAGTCCCTGACCTTTTCTCCCTCTCGCCCTCTCCTCCAGGAACACTTTACGCCCGAGTGCAAGTTCAAGGAGTCAGTGTTCGAGAACTACTACGTCACGTACTCCTCCATGATCTACCGCCAGCAGCAGTCGGGCAGAGGCTGGTACCTCGGTCTGAACAAAGAAGGGGAGATCATGAAAGGGAACCATGTGAAGAAGAACAAACCAGCCGCCCACTTCCTCCCCAAACCTCTGAAAGGTGCATGCGCCTCTCTCCCATCGCAGCGGCCCGAGCCCTTGGCTTGTCTGTCACATTTCCCCTGCCTTCAGGGGGCACACTTTGCACACATCTGTTGAAAAAAAAAATTACTGTAGTTACAAACATTAGCCAAATATAAAAATAACAGCAACTATCAATAAACAGAAAATGGTTTGCCTTTTACTCGATTTTGAGGGTAATTCGTCCAGTTTACACAGTCGCAATTGCAAATGATAATCAAAAAACTTTTAATTTAAATCATTATAGTCAAAGTAACATTCCGTAAAGGTGGATCCCTTGCTGGTGAAACATTTGAGAACAATCGCACGAAGCACACGTTCTTTGTATTTACACTAGCGGTTTACACCCGTTGTAAATCAGCATTTACAAGAGTACAATCAAATCGAGTGAAAGTCGCCTAATGGATTCTCTCCATTCACAGCGTTTTAAAAGTCTATTCTTTTGCTTTTTTTGGCGTTTGAACGACCATAAGCCTTTGTGCTGTAAAGGATTTTTATTAGGGATGTGGATGCGCGTGAGTGTGTTGTCTTGACCCACAACCCCCTCCTTTTATGTGCTTTCCTTTGTGTCTGTCTCACGCTTCCTGGGGAACAAAGCTTTCGTCTGTTTCAACCTCTCCCTTGATCGCTTTGTCCATTAATCATATCTGGTTGATGGCAGTCTGGTTAAGGGTGGTTTTGAGAGTAGCTGGCATTGTTGCTTTGGCGTACGCAGCTCTCTTCTCAAAGAGCAATACACCATATTGTGACAGATTGCTGATGGATCAGAACCTAGCTACAGCACACATTGCTACAATATAATTATTTCATTATTAGAAATTACTGTAATTGCAGGGGGTTTCTCTGTAATTATGCAATATTTGACTGGCAACTCATCTGCTGGTCTTTTTAGATTTTATTTATTATTTTTATTGCGTGCTATCTGTAGCCACACCTCCAATGCACTGTTTCTGGCCCCATGGGTCTTATGGGGGGCTTTTGGTTTTAGTGCAGGAGGGCTGGTTGGCAGGAGGCGGGGGCTTTTCCTCCAGACTTGGGAAGGCTTATGTCTCTTTTATCGACAGGGAAGTTGAGAATTACCTGTCAACATAACAAAAGAGCGTGCCACTCTGCAATTCCAGCCGGTCGCTGCAGAAGTGACGGTCGCAATGAAAGGAAGGGCTGCCTTTGCAAAAAAGTATAAAAAATAAGAACCATGAAGAGGCGATGATTACAGCCCATACAACAGGTTGTTGGAAGACGGGCAAATGTTCTCTGCTATCTAAAAATCCCTGACGCGTCCCATAAAATTGATCTTTCCGACCGGGAAAACATGTTTGACCCTTGGGAATCACACAATACAAAAAAAAACACCCGTCCTAAACCCCACCTGATTTTACCGCTGACAACCCATTGTTTTATAACAATATATTCCAACCATGTTTACCCCCCTCTGGGATAGATTTGTCTATCTATAGCACAGCAAAAGGGAACAGGACCTGACAGTTCAATGGGAATGAATCTCTGAGGGGATTTAGTTACAAAAGGTATTGGAATATGACCCAACTTTTGTTACGAAGCGACACAAGTTTTGTTTTGTTTAGCTGGAGAACATCTATATGAGTACAGGGCCGGGCTGATCAGACCCTGGTGCTCTGCAAGGAAGCTGCCTAATGAGATCATAGCTTGTTTAACCACTGCTTAATGACCACTGGGTACTTGAGACCCATGCTATTTTTTTTTTCATTTTCCAAGTGTTGATTCAAGGTAGAGACACGCCCCTTGGTTCGTTTAAGCAGCTTGCGGAGGTTTTGGGGCAGGAACCGTCTCACCGTCTTACCTAAGCTGGTGTGACAACCGCCCTTCAATATTTCAGTCCAGAGGGCTGGTCTAGACAGACCATGGCTCCTTATCCACCTCTTATCAGTGGTTTAGGAACCAGTGCAGCCCATGTGATTCACATGGGTCCTGTTTGTGGTGTCAGTCATTCCTGAGAGGCCTCCGCCCCACCAATGTCCACCTTTGAGTGAGAGAGAGAGAGAGAGAGAGAGAGAGAGAGAGAGAGAGAGAGAGAGAGAGAGAGAGAGAGAGAGAGAGAGAGAGCCCAGGCACTCAGATTGCCTGGTTTGTGTATCTCCACAACACAATTAGTCTCGCTTAGGCTGGTTCACGTTCCAGAGTTGATTTTCATAGACAGACTTGAAATACCTAATTATCTAATAAAAAGTGTTAAAAAAAATCTCCAAATTTTCCTGTTCAGATGTTCAGATGTTATATGTAACACAGTGATTGGGCTTAAACTTATGGAGATGAATGCCTTAACTGAGTGTAAAGTCCTAAAGTCTTGTGCCTGAAAATGAATGTCCTGCACCTGAGTCCAAATCCTTGTGTGATAGAGGTACAGATATAATGAGGTCAGACAGGATTGAGCCCAAAAAGTATAGCTCTGATTTCAAGAGGAATATCATCCAGATAATCCTTCGCAAAGAACAACTTTGACTAATTTATTGCACGGGGCATATCTACATTACTAAATTATATGACATCAACTTTAACACTTCTGAACCGGTTCCCAAGTGCTGAGTTATTTTAAGCCTATTCTCATTTTCAAGTCTCAACATCCACTGATTATATGTTGGGATGTGGAAGATCAGACTCTCACCTAGGGCTAAAAAATTTCCATGCATGTCAAAGAAACATAAATTCTTAAAGGATAACCTTAAAAGATTCCATGCATGTTTTATCCTCTACGTATGGATTCCAGCCTCCAAAGGCTCACTGTGAAGTGCTTGATGATGCATGGGGCGGAGTGAGTCTGGTGTCTGGAGTCTTACTTTCCCCCTTTGACTCTGTGTCCCACAGTCGCCATGTACCGAGAGCCCTCTCTCCACGACCTGACGGAGTTCTCCCGCTCCAGCAGCGGCACGCCCACCAAGAGCCGGAGTGCATCCGCCATGCTGAACGGCGGCAAGGCGGTGAGCTAGAATGACTCCACGTTGCCGGGCCTCCGGATGGGGTGAAGGGGAGAGCCTGGCTTGCGCGAACTCCTACACGCCTCTGGACGCCCACTGACTTCCAGCAGACTCCTCTCACCCTGTGATGACGACCGGTTCAGGGCAAAGACCGGTGCAACACAAAATCAGATTTTCAGTGTTTTGTTTTGTCTCTGACTACATTAATGACATCATTTGCGCAACCCCCCCCCCTTCCCATCACCAAACTTATACGGGCCACTTTCATGAATCCAAAAACTTGTCACTATTTTTGAGGTTTCATCTTCCCTGTCAGTAACTATCTGGTTTGGTTCCATCGCTGATTCAGAAGACACCCGTGACGTGCGTCTCAGTCTGCCCCCAGAGTCAGTGCGCCACTGTTCACTTTTGACTATTCTAGGTTTAGTCTTGAGAAACTACCTGTTCTTTTCTGCCATCCATGCTCGCCAGAGGCATGAGTGTAACTTTCTGTCACATAGCGTTGCAGCCAGGAGTTGGTGACCCTGCGATACAGTGCACACATTTAGAAAACAGAATTCTCTTGAATGGGAAGTAAGTTGCAGTTGATCTGGAAAAATATAAAAACAGTGGGCGCTGTCACGTTTTTAACCCATAATAGCAGCAACTCAACCCACCAGTACCCCGTCCCCAACCCCCACCCCCCACCCCCCGTTTCTCCACCTTTCTGTTCCGAATGTTGCTGCTTTTCATCTGTGTGAAGGGAATTTCAGCACACCAAAGAGGAGTGTGAGTGTGTTCCTTTAAGCAGTTTAAAAATTCAGTATAGAGGTACACTGGGAATTAATTTATCTCATTTCTTAAGGAGTTTTAAGGAGAAAAAGAAGGAACACTGTTGAAATAAGTGGTTCAGTATTACTTGATGTATTTGACGGATTGCTAGCAGAGGGAGGCATGAGTTGACTGTTTATTGTTCCCTTTCATGTTAGATTGTTTTTGTCTTTATACCATAGTCTGTAAGCCATTAAGGGGTTTTGTAAAACCCCATCCCCATTCTTTGTAGGAAGCTCATTGGATGGCTGATTCTAGTCACCGTGGATACAAGGTGAGGTCCACACCCAGGCCACTGTTTTGTGTATAAATAGTGGTGGCAATTTTCTATGACAAAGTGAATACTGTGGGAAATTACGTGGCTGAACATTTTTTTTATAGACAACGTCTTCTTTGTACAAGTAAACAAAATTTCAAAAAGGAATAAGAACCTTTCCGGTTCATGCACACAGCATGTATAAATTATATTATTGTATACTGCAAAGGCCCCTATTTTGTGGGCACATACACCTTGAGCCCTGAAGCACGATATGTATTTCATACATGATACAGGCCAGTTCTTCTTCATTGATCTAGTTTTACTTGATTATTGGTGAACATATCTGTTGCATGGGAGACAGCTGGGACTTCTGGGATAGAGCTGCATGATGTAGGCTGTGTGTATTTAGCCCTGTTGGATCATGTGTCCCAATGCATATCAGGATGAAACCGTACCATGTACAAAGGCGGCTTTTGACTGGGTATCTTCCTGTCGTTTATCATTTGTTCACAAAAAAGATGCACTGAATAAAATGTTTATATTAAGATATACTTTTAAAAGGTTTCCCTTGTGTTTTTTGCGTATTTGTTCTTTTTTCCTTAAAATTATATAAAATATTCTCTGTGTGTGTCGGCAACTGAATTGCCGGTTTAATTATTTATTAAATTCAATAAAACATTTTATTAGCTATGTGTCCAAATATTCTTAGATATCCAGATATACCAGTGTGCTGCATTCTAAATTTAGCAATTGAGATAAGAAATTCAGCAACTGAGATATAAAAAAAAAAAAAAGAAAAAGATTTTCTACTGTAAGTGGAAACCAAGCTGAAATGTCTTTACATTATTTGTGGCAGGTGTTGGGTGAGTCACCTTTGTGTCAGGTGTGAAATTAGTCACGGTCTGTTTATTGCTACCTTTGTGTCAGGTGTGAGATGAGTCACGGTCTGTTAATCTGTCTACCTTTGTGTCAGGTGTGAGATGAGTCACAGTCTGTTATTCTGACTACATTTTTGTCAGGTGTGAGGTGAGTCACAGGCCATTAATCTGACTACATTTATGTCAGGTGTGAGTTGAGTCACAGTCTGTTATGATTCATAAAAGCCCTGTTTCTTAGCTTTCCATTGAGCAGTTTTTAGCTTTACAATCCTTTTTTATATGATTTGTGCCAGGACTGAAAATTGCTAATTGAAAGTGGTGGTCAGACTTCTGTCCAGCCTGACTTGAAGCTTGCAGATGTCGGATTAAGTCACAGATTTGGGGACATATAGTTTCTGATCGATAGCTCTTTTCATGGCTATGAAAATGGCTTTTCCCTTATTACTTCTACATAACTGAACCTCTTTGGGGTAAAACATCCTGTTTTTCCATCTTATTACTTTTTGACCAGCTAAACCTCACAGCTACCTAATGGAAACAGCCAATGTTTACAGTAATAGCACAAACAAATGCACGCACTTCCCGAAGTAAACTTTACATGCAGAAAGCAACAGAAGCTGTAAGACAAAGAATTTAAAAGACATTAGTAGAATCTGGAGTCCCAGGAGCACTCAACCTCAAATGGGCTAATGAAAATATGCACACCGACTGTTTTCAATGGCAAATATGCAGAATGGGTGGGGGGGTCCAGAAACACGTCGTAGTAAGGGTTCTGATTGTGTGTGAGCAAGAGGAAACATTCTATAAAATTAACTCTGTGAGAAAAAAGACAAATGGCGTCTTCCCAGGCTCACCTTTAGAAGACATTGACGTAATTGAAATGAAGAGGATTGAAAGGGAAACTTCCCATGCTGGTGGACAACAGAAGAGATGCCATCAAGTTCTGGGACAGCCTGTTTGAAGGACTCAATGTTCAGCAAATCCTTAAAAGAGCAATCATTTTGTTTGCAGCCTAATTTTGCTGTCTGTGCTTCTTCTCTGTAGGTTTTAGAGTAATGAAAGCAATAAAAAGTTGTGCTTGCACCGCAACATTTGGTCACTTTTTGTCCCAAAAGTGCAAACTCCACTACTTTGTTTTGTTTTTGTTATCTTCAGTCGTCCAATGCTGAATAAAAAAGGAAAGTGGTTACATCATGTTTTGGGAGTTTCCACGGAGCCCTGGAATATTGGAAAACAATTTTTATTAAAAAATAATTGTTCACAGACTATTTTCCAATGTAGCCCTGTTTTACAGTAGCACTTGACCTAAGTCTGGGAAACTGGTTAAATGATGGTTCATACCTAAGAGAGCCTTTGCTTTATTAGTAGCTGTGCAGATTATGGACCGTAGACAGGAAGATACATTTGATTTTGCAGCCTGTTAAGTACATTGTCTGGGTATGAACATGCGGGAGATTCATTTATATTGCAACAGCAAGAATCCCTTTGCCTGTCTGTCCAAGCAAAGAGAGCCCTGACTCATCAAAAGGATTACCATTTTTATACAAAAACGTCCATCTAATTTTTCCCAAGTCGATTGGTATTATCTCACAGTGCATAATGTGAGATTCACCATCATAGGACATACTGTATTAGGAATAAGTACAAATAATTACAATAAAAACACGCAATGTATTTCTGTCATTTTGTGGTGGTAAAGGTAACCAAACCCAAACAATAAAACATATGTTCACAAATGTACTCCATGTTCATTAAGTACAACCGTTATAAGAATATGAGAATACACATCAATAAACTCCACTTTCCTATTTCAGCCGTACTGAAACATACTGCAGAGGTTATGGGAATACAAACGACCTCATAAAATTCTGCAGTGGAAAATGGAGCAGTTTAATCTTTCACATAGCTGCTCACATCCTCTCTCCTTCCCAGACAACCCTGTTCATTAGAGTAGAGACATTTCCATTCATTAACCAGCAGTTCTTTTCAGTGCACTCTGAACATTTCCAACAGGAAATGTTCCAATGTTCGCCGGTCAGCAGCCATGTGTATTAACAGGGTAATGAAGCCAAATCTTTGGAGAGTTCTACGCCGAACAGATGTAATTCTTGGGGCAAATCACACACCCACAGACACACACACACACACACACACACACACACACACACACACACACACACAAACGCGCACAGAAGAGACGCCAATTAATCATAGACATCTGCCACAAATAGTGGTTACACAATACCATTTTTACAATATATGAAATTCAAAAGCCTTCATAATAAATGTCCCTACAGATTTTCATATTTGATTTTAATCATGACAAATCCCTATGTGCATAAATGGACAGAATGCCTCTATACATTTAATGAACCGTTCACAGCTCACCTACTCAGAGTCCTTGTTTTAGCCAGGGACCACATGATGTTCCTAAGTACAAAAAGTATTTTTCTATATTATTCCAAAAGAATTCTAGCTAATAATTTTTTCATTAACGGTCAATTCAGATTATAGTACATTCACACTAAAAGGAAACCATTTAGACAATCTTTCCTTTGTTCAGTAATTCCAGTTAACCTGCCACGATGACAGCTGAACTGTAGAGCACTGGACATTCCCTGATGTTAGATGTGTTGCTGCATGAGTATAGCATCCAATGCTGGAACTACGATTGCCAACATTACTATTTTATGTACCTTCATATTTTATAGATAAGGAGTTGTTGTTTTTTTCCCTGATATATTTTTTATGAAGTGACAAACCAATCTATGTTTGGGAAGAAGTGAATTCTTGTCTATTACACCATCATGCATTTTGCTAGTCAGGTCCCTTTTTATGATGTAGGTAAAAAGACAGAGGGTGTAATTTTACACAGCTTGTTTGCCTGATGATGGGATAAAATAAAGCGGGATTGTAAAACGCAACATTGTCTTTGCAAATCTTTTGAGCCACCACGTCTACCCAAGAAAGAAGCACTTGGGTTTTACCGTCCAGTTGCAATGCAGTCATGACATAACGGACAAACTGTGCAACGTGAATAAAGAGCATCGTCAAAAAAGGAAGCGGAATCACGAGTCTATGAAAAACACGACTGAATGTGTGACTCTCAGCCTCATTCTTCCCGTAGCAACACACTTAGCGGGGCTAAACGTTGCACAAGAGAGTCATAAAATATTACTGTACTTCCACCTTTTCACAATGTCAGATGTCAAGCTCTTTTTTTCCCTCAGACATTACAGTCTGCATCTATTGGTTACAAACTACAGTGGTAACATTGGTGCTGTAAAATTTTTAAAGCTGGCTTTGAGACTTGTTAATAAAATGTTATTCATTAGATCACACCGGTCATAATTTCATCGACTATTTTCACTAGGTTATCACTCTGGACAGTAGCCGGATAGTAATATGCAGTTGTATATATAACACTGTAAACAATAAACAGTAACCTTTGGTTCTTTAAATAGCTTTAATATTTAGGAAACTAATGTAAAAGTAAAAGACACGCTTTGACACATTTCTCCAGTTGCTCTAGGACCCAGCTTTCCCTCGCATGCTACAAGGTGGTTGCCCATTCGGCATTTAATTTGAACCCACCTACACCAATCAACCAATCATGATCAGGAAGTTTTCTAGTAGACAATATTTACATGGTAAATAGCAAGTGCTTGGAAGGTGTGTAAACACTTGCAGTTGACTTGTTCATCGTAATTGTATTACAGCGCAAAAAAAAATGTACGCCCGTTTCAATGACAACCGTCCTCAAAAGTCCCCTTGCTGTCTGAGGCACCTGAGTGAAAAAGAAAGAAAGAAATAACTGGTATGGACAATGTCAATAAAGTTATTGCCAATCAATGAAAT
Source organism: Hiodon alosoides (assembly GCA_025775065.1). NCBI lineage: Eukaryota > Metazoa > Chordata > Actinopteri > Hiodontiformes > Hiodontidae > Hiodon > Hiodon alosoides. The sequence continues at coordinate 21,559 of JAOYSI010002878.1, forward strand.
GTTATTTGTTTCAGCACATTTTTACAAATTTGTCATAAAGCGTTTAAAAAATAGAAAACCCAGTGCCAAATGGGATAAACTGGGAAACTAATCGCTAACCCCTTGCAAGTCGAGGGAGAATAAAGCAAACGGTAAAGAATATGTATAGGTTGAACAGCACCTAAGACCGAACCCTGTGGGACATCATGCCAAACTTCCATTAAATCTCCAAAGTTATCATTTAATTGCAAAAACTGAAATTTGTCTGTTAGGTATGGCTTAAACCAGGTGAGAGCACTTCCTTAAATACAGATATCGTATTCAAGTCTATTCAGAATAATATGGTGGTCAAATAGTGTCAAAGGCAACACCGAGGTCAAGGAGCACTAAGGGGTTATTAACGGGCGATAAGGATTTAATTGACAACCATTTCATTGACAATAATGACCAAGTTCTGTGGTCTGTACAAAAACTTGACAGAAGAGTCCCATAGGTGTTATTACCCTCTAAGAATGCAGTTAGCTGTTGTGAAACAGTTTTTTCAAGTATTTTATGTAGAATGGGAAGTTGAACATAGGTCTGAAATTATTTAGACAAGTTGGGTAAGGGTTTAGTTTTTTAAAAGTAGGCTTGACAAGAGCTAATTTAAGTGATTTGGGAACATAGCCAAATTACTGCGAAGTTCTGATGATATTAAGCTTAGATACAGAAAGTATAGGGAGGAGAACTTTGTTGGTACTGGGTTCAGCAGGCATGTTGTATATAATTATGAGCTGCATTAATTGTATTACATAATTAGCTCTTCGAATTCAAATACTGTATGTCACCAGGGTAAAAATTCTCAAGAAATGTTGCCTGCACATTTCTATTTCCACGTACTGGCATATAGTCAGACAAGTTCGAGAGGTACCTCTGCTCTTATTTGTTCAACCTTTGAATTAAAAAAGTGAATAAAATTGTTACTAGTGTGGCGTTGGAAAACAGACTGCTGCGTGACTATCCGTTAATTTAGCAACCGTATTAAAAAGCAAACGCAAATTCTTTTTAAGTTTCTTCTGTGAGGTTGTAAAAACTTTTTGATCTGACAGTTATTTATGCATGCATGTAATCTATTAGACTTTCTTTCCACACAAGATGAAAAATCTGCTGCTGGGTTGAATTGCGTTTTTGTTCCCTTTTATGGCAGGCTCGTTTTAACGCTGGTGTTTGGTCAGTTTACCACGGAGCCTGCTTGTTATGCTTTATTACTTTCTTGGTCAGGGAAGCCACTGTGTCTAAAGTATAACAAAGTGCATGATTATAGCCGTCTAACATTTCCTCAATTGACACGAGGCTACTGAGCTCTTCTTCATTAGGCAGAGCTTTCAGAAGTTCTTCTATCAGAGCGGTCGAATGAGTGGTCTTATAGACCAACTCAGATAGAACCTGGCCTCTGGTTTAGAGGCAGTATTCATTTTAGTGCCAAACGTTATAAGAAAATGGTCAGACGACACTGAGTAGCGTGAGAATAGAGTTAGGTTATGTGTATCAATATCTGAGGTAATCACTAGGTCTAGCGTATGACTATGATAATGCTAGGGCTGAAACACATGTTGAACAAAGCCTATGGAATCAAGAATAGACAGGAATGCCATTTTCAGCTGAATTAGTGGCGCTTGTGACCTGGATGTTAAAATCCCCAACGAGTATGGCTTTATCTGTTATGGCTCCTATATTTGATAAAATATATAAATATATTTATCAATCTAATATAAATTTTTATTTGTATGAAGGATTTTCTTTTGGAAAGGGACAAAATGTTTTTACGCTTTTTTCCCCCTAACTTTGCCCAGCACACATTTTACTACATCAAAGATAGACAAAATAAATTCGGGTTTCGTCACAACAAATCTAAAACGACTGCAGCCTTGACAACACGTATGTACATATATAACTTGTATGCAGATATGTCTGTTTGCTTCTCTTTGTAACTGGTGTAAACATTTCTACTCCTTGGCATGTGGTTGGAAATGGTAGTCCATTAAACAGAAGAAGAATGGAAAGAGGCTGAAACCGGTTGAGTGGGAGGAGTGGGCAGTTGTCCCAGCGAAGAGCTGAGGACCGTGTGTGCATGTTGAGAGAGAGGGGGCCGGTTTTTGTCACACGACAGGTTAAGGTGAACGTGTCAGAAGGGGTAGAGATAGGGTAGGGACGTCCCGTTCAGTAATACGTCTGGAACATTCCTACATCAGCGAACCACCGAGAAGACACAAAGGCATGCATGCCAATCAAAGCGGTCTGGGTGCATACCAGCAGCTGGGCTGAGGTGGGCGTCGCACAAAAGCAGAAAGGTGCTAGTTGCTATGGAGTCTAAGAGAATTAGCGCTTCATTAGCATTGCAGGGCTCTGGGAAACAAGAAGTTGGTCTCATTTTACCACCGAGAGAAGGCTCTTTTTTTATACTGCCAGATCCTCAGTGGATTCATTCTCCTGTAACGAGGTTGAAAGTGGTTTGAAGCTCTGATTGGTGTGCTTGATCACTGCCATCCCATTCTTTTGTAGGATTTAATACATATCCACAGACTGTTATGCAATACAATATATAAAATATATGTATACTCTTACCCGTGTGAAAACAGCAAAAATCACGGTTATCTCACTGTTTGTCTGTTTGTTGTCTGGAGAATTACAGCTAGTTTTGAATCGGGTCCCTTCCTTGAGGCAACCGAAAAAACAGGAATTGAATGGTGTTGATCATCAGAGCCTTCTGCATTTAGTTACTACGCACCTCACCAATCCCTCTCAGATCTCTCCAGATATTGTTGAGTTATTTGTTTATTTACCTTGTTACTTTTATCTTGAAAGGGATGCAAAGTTGTTACAGAACACTTTCGTTTTTTAGATTTGCTTTTAGCAGAAAGATAGGAAAAGATCATTTATTTTGGTTGCAATCTATTTCGAGAGCCCTTGACATCATTTGGAATAGCTTCACCTCTGAGTAGGTAAGGAACAGATCAGAATTTTACCTCATTAAGAACGTGTACGTGTAAAGGCCCATACAATTGCTCACTTATTGTAGGAAAAAATACAATAAGAAACAGTTAACTCATAAATGGTAATATACTGAAATCATCTTGAAGATAATGTGAGTCCAAGTAAAAGATGTTTAAAACACTGAAGGCGTTGTTTGGAAACACAATTATGTGCATCAATATATTTTCCTCATATCAAGGTTAACCTTTGAATAAAAACAGAAAGCAATTTGAAATGTCTTTTCCTCAAATACAGAACATCAGGAGTTTACAGTATACTGGAGTTTTTTTTATAGTTGGCTTCACAAAGGCAGCCAAAAGGGATTCACTCTCTCTGAAAGAACACAGCCACCCTGATCAAATCAACTTCACAGTCAACGGAATGTTAAACAAGTAGGCTCCGCCTTGGTCAGGATTCACAGTTATTGAGGAGGAGTGGCTTGTGAGGAACGGTTTTCGTGTCACGTTGTACTCGAGCTTTGTTTCGTTGTCTCCACCATCATCGCTGGTTTAGATTTTCCAGTTTATGTCTGCTTACCGGAAACCACTAGATGCAAGGGACTGTCCATGTTGGGATTCTTACATAATGAACAATGGTGCAATAAGGCTAAGAAATGCAGGTGTGATAAGTATCACCAACTCAAAAAATTCAATGAAATAAATATCTTAGTTTGTTCCAATAAGACTCTAGGGATGGGGCGCCAACCTCAGTTTCCGTGGGTTTTTGGAATTGGAGGTGGAGGTAGATTATAATTGCTTTTGGCAGGGCTTGAAGTTAAGGATCTCTCTTTACGCCCGCTCAGGTTATCGTTTTCATTATTTACCAGGCCTTCATTGGACCGGCCTGAGGGACTCACGCGGAAAGGGCAGGATGCTCTTCAGGTATGATGCCCAATTTTTCTTACAAAGGATTTCCATGAGACGTAGATAAAAATAGCCCAGGCAGGGTTCCGTTGGGTACGTTTCAACTAGTCATAGGAGGTCTTTTCTGTGGCTACTACTACAGAACACAAGTGTTGGAGGACCGGCACTGGCGCGCGTGGGCATGACGCTCACGTTTGCATCAGCTGATTCACACTCTTTAGCCTCTCCGCCACCAAGGGTACCTAATTCAGAAATGTGCCCTTAGGTCTGGTTCACCCTTCATCTATTCTGCACCATCTGTCCAAGCTCAGTGTACACACACATGGACTCCCCTTATTTTTCTAGCTAATGATCTTTATTCCAAGGCCGTACTCCTCCTTCCAAACCCAGCCCAGACAGACCATGTTTTATTTCAGGAGAGTTGTCTTTTACGGCAGTATCTGAGAGAACACTGAACCAACACTCATTTTAAAAAGATAAAAATAAGTAAATACACCTAATGAGTAAATCAGATGCAGCAGAACAGAACTGAGGGAGAGGCTTATCACCCATACCCAAGCACTGGCACTCTAGACAAGGCCAGCCAATCAATATGAGGTGCTCAAAGTTCACGGTACACACAAACTTACGGTGCGAAGCAGAACAGAACATAATTGCCTGCTTATAGCCAGGAAGATCTGGATTTGACGTTTGTCGGGAAGGTCACTTGTGGGTTAAAGCAATGAGGAGTTTATATTGTTTAGCTCCCAAATCATTGTTTATTGTGACAAACCAATGAACAATACTTCCACAAAAAAGGGTCTGTGTTAAATTAAGTTTTGCCTTCAGTAAAAATTTTCTTCAGTTTAGTGATTCTGCGTTTAGTCGTAATTAAATGAAATTGTTGAAGACAATATAATGGTACCTCTGTTTCCTAGCAACTCAAATATTTGCACAATGTCATCAATAGTTACTTTTATGTTTTAAGAAATAAAAGTCATGAAAGCTTTATGAGTAAACCTTCAAAAACATATGCAGTGTCTGTGTTTCAGAGAGAACGATCTTGTTTTGTTTTATTTTCTTCTGTGAAGCAGTAACGCCGCGTGCAACGCTAAGAATGAAGCACCAAACTGCAAGTGGAAGTCCTGGAGACAGGGGTGACGCTTTGCACAGTGCTCAAGTTCTCAAATTGTCCTAGTTGGTCCTCTTCTGGAGTCCAGGGAGAAGCAGCCCATTGGTGACACAGTGGGGAGGCAGGGTTACCCACAATGCATCAGAAGCGGGAAAGGCTCTTTGAAGCAAAACAAAGTGAACTCGGCCGGATGGGGTCTTGAAATCTGAGATATTCCATTTGGTTTTTAATAGGGGCTGGATTGCAGCACATTTGAAAACGCTTAAAGAGATTCACACATGTGATTAGTCTGGTCCACAGTTCCCACAGAGAGCGGTCAATCCGTCTTAATGCCCCCTTTATTAGGTTTTAAGTGACCTTGCTGAGGATGCAAGCTTCTACTTTGAGAGAGCCCCCAGGAGCGTAAAGAGACTCGTAATTTGATGTCCATTCTCATTCTAATTTCTAAGAAGCATGTTAAAGACTGCAGCTCCTACATGCATACCAGGGTGCAGACTTTTTAGACGCACTCTTGTGCCAAGGCTATGGTGAAGGATGCCGCTGAAAAATCTACTGTGTAATCTGCAGAGGAGACATCCTCACTTCTGACTGGGCTAATAGTTATTATGTAAGGAATACATAAAAAACCTTGTGAAATGTGTAGCAGCCACTTAAGGCAGAATCTGAAATTTTGAAGGTGAGACAGAATTAGATTTCAGGGGTTGGATAATTATGTAGTAGGCTCAGCAACATTTTGGAAAATTGTTGAAGCCGGTGCAGTAATGAAGGAAATATTTTCACTGTCAGTGTTTATGCTAAATAAAACCCTGTTAGTCAGTCGTGACTTTGTTCGGTTGTCCTGACTAAACACATTTCAAGGCTGCTCATAATTTTAGCATATCTAGATCAGTCATGCTGCTATCAATTTAGAACTAATACTGCTTTCACCCAGGATTCACGGCACGTAGCCTGTAAAAAGGCAAACCCATTTTTTTTGCTGGCGTTTGCCCTTTATTCTTTAGATAGCCTGGAATTGTGTTTTCACCTTGCTAATATAGTGGTTTCCACTTATTAGCAAAACCTTGTGGTTTTCATCAATATAACTGCTGTTGGATTTTGGATAATAACAGTGGTGCGTGCATTCACAGAGGGGCCAATTGTGAACCCGCCCTCCAACACTTGGTGTGAACGAACTGATTGTGGGGAAATGTTTAAAAGACTGTGATTCTCTCAGTAGGGTGACGGGGCTGGAGACAAGAGCAGGTGAGAGTGAGCGTGGGAGTGAGAGTGAGAGTGAGAGTGAGAGTGGGAGTGGGCATGGGAGTGAGAGTGGGAGTGAGAATGGGAGTGGGAGTGAGAGTTGGAGTGGGAGAATGTTCACTGAGTCACCATGGAGTCCCTTCCACTGGCACTGGGGGAATGTCTATCAGGTTTATCACCGCAACCTTCTTGAACCTTGGAGGCAGGTAAGCCCTTTCAACTGACTGTGTCGGAATTGCAGGAAGAGCTGGGAACGGAGGCTAAACATTTAGCTATCCACCGTGATAGCGCGTTGACCATGGCCCTGAAAATGGAGGTATGGTGAAAATTGGAGGTAACAGAGGTACGGGCTTTGTACTAACAATACCGCAGGGTAAAGACAGCAGAAAATAGTGGGAGGCAAGAAAAAGTTTCCAGCGAAATGTCTAGGTAGAATGGGGCCTCAGTGAATATGGACATAAAAGTGTCTGGGATGCTCCCTCTTCCAGGCAGGCAAGGTCTCTGACTGAATGAATGACCAGTTGCAAAACTGCATGTCATGTGTGAGAACATATTTTATTAGTAGGGATTATTTCTTCTAAAGCGGAGGCTGGGTGAAAACAGAGATCTGATGCCTGAAATGGCTGAAGGTTCTGGGAGTCATTATGGGAGTTCCATGAGTCATTTTAGATTAGATTGACAAAACAAATAACCATGCCGTAGGAAGCTCTGGGAGTTTTTTTTTTAACATAAGACCATTTAATACAGATGACCTTAGACTGGAAGTGCAGGTCTGCAATGTGACCAGTGCTTTTTTTTTTCTTTCAATCCGTTAAATGATCCTGCTGGCGGTGAAGCCCATCTCTGTTATTTTGCCATGGATTCTCCCGTAAAGAATGAGTTAAGATAGGCAATGTTGTCTACACAGCATGTAGTCAGCCGGTAATTTAAGGACAGCATTAGTTTTTTGTGTTGATGGTTGAAAACAACCAGAAAATCTTAGAAATAATTATTAAGCAGCTTTTTCTAATTCTTCACACTATGAACTATCCAACTTTTAATGATCTCTCGTTGCCTTAATCAAACATCATTGGCGCTGGCATGAATTGCAATTCTGATAAATGCACTTTTTAAATTATTATTAACTAGATTAATTTTTAATTCCTGAGAAAAGAAGGCATTAAATTGATATTACCTTCGGTGAGCGCTGGTACTTATTTTTAGTTCATGAAAAGAATTTGAGATACATTTTTGTGAACTGCTCGAGCTGTTGGCAATGTTAGACTTGGACCAGTACTGATGTGTCTCAAATGACAAAAACCATTTGACGAAAAGCTTACACAACTTCAGATGTCTTCTGTTTAGATACTAAAATGCACTTTGCATCACCTCAGCGAGAACATCAATTCTCTAGCTCTTGTATGAAAAAATCAAGTTGACACTCCAATATATAAATATAGTACTGAGAGGAAGTATTTGCCCCCTGTCTGATTTTCTGCATTTTTGACACTGAATGTTTTCAGATCTTTTACCAGAACCTAATATTAGATAAAAGGAAGTGAGTGAAGAAATGACACAAAAAGTTGATATCTAATTTATTTATTAAAGAAAGTCATGCAGAAACTTATGCAAAAAAACAAAAAAACAAAACAACAACAACCTGACAAAGTAACCACCACCGTAGAACTAGAAACTTATTACCCCAACTTTAGAAGCAATGACTGCTACCAAATGTTTCCTGGTGTTACTGAAAAGCTGAATGTTGGCTCACTCTGCTATAGGCACAGAACTGCCTTGACTCTTGAACTGTTTTGGAGGGTTTCCGAAAGTGAACTGCTCGTTTCAGGTCCATCTCAATGGGGTTTGGACTAGGCCATTCCAAAGCTTCAAATTTCTTGTTCAGAACCAGCTGAGCTTCAGCTTCACCTCATGGACGGATGGCCCGACATTGTTGTGTAGAATTATCTGTTACAGAAAATAATTCATGGTTCCTTGAATAACGGAGAGGCATCCCAAAATCATGACGCTATTACCATCATGCCTGACCGTTGGTATGAGGTTTTTTTACCCTGGAAGTTAGTGTTTCGTTTTCGGCAAACTCATCTGTGCACAGAACATAGTCCCAGATCATCCAGGTATTTTTTGACAAACCTGAGACAAGCATTCATATTCCTCTTAGTGTGTCGTGGTTTCTGCCTTTCTACTCTGCCACGACTCCCATTTTTTCCCAGTTTTTCTCTGATGGTGGCGTCATGAACACTGACCTTAGCCAAGGCAGAGAGCAGATCCATTGAAGTTGATTTAGGGTTCTTTGTGAATTCCTGTATTGGTAGGGCGACCACTACGTCCTACACTTTCTCCATTTGGACAATTTGGTTCTGACTGTGGTTCAGTGGACCCCCAGCGCATTAGAAACTATAAGGCTAGAATTTTAAACACTTTCCAAACTGATAGGTATTAACAACCTTTTTCCAGAGGTCTTCAGGATTTATTTATTTTTGATAGTGCGTCTAAAATCAAGAAGTTCTGACAACTTCACTCTGATGGTAAGGTCTAAAGATTTGAAATGGGCAGGGCTGGCCCAAATCAATCTAGAAAAGAACTCAATCAGCTGTTCTTAATCGCTTTAACTGGGTTGAGTTAACAGGGGGAGGGGAATACCTTTTCCACACTTGAAGAGTGTATGATAACCTTTGCACACCAAACAACACATTCTCTCAGATCCCATTTATTTACTACTACAACCCACAAAATGATCTGACCAAATTTAATGTAAAAAATGCAGAAAATAAATTGCTGCAAGTATTTTTTTCACGGTACTTTATATATTTTTTGGAACTTCAATCATATAAGGAAAAGGAAAACATTTGATTAATGTTGCACAGATTTGAAATTTAAAAGAGCCTTCAATTTAAAATGATTTAACCACAGTCATATAGGGAGTGAATTCCACACAAATGGAATTCCATATTGTCATGTAGAATACTTAGCAAACCAAACCCTTAACCCTCCCTTCCAGATAAGGAGGTGAACACAAGGAGCTCTAGATCTCTAGCTCTAACACAAACATTATATCTTTCCTGATGAGGGGGGACCTTGATAATGTAAAGAGATTGAAATAATACCGTCTTGGAGACGATGATGACTTGATGATGCTGGAGGATTAGGACACGAGAGAAAGTCGTGGTTCATTAAGAGAGAGGTCCAAGGGGGCCATGTCCGACCTGGAGCAGGAAAGATCAACCGCAGAGACTAAAGGCTGGTCACGCAAAAAGACAGATAGGTAGCTCTCTGTTAACCACAACCAACCGGAAAAATGCGACCCGACCACAAATTTGTTTTTATTGTATGCCTCAACACATGCACAGAAAACGTAACAAGCGTTTGTTAATGTGTTCAAAATAGTCTTTGGGATAGAATCAGGTAAGAAAAAAAGAAAAAAAGTGAGTAAAGCAAAGGCACCACAACAGCGATCTATTTTGGGCCAAGCTGCACTCGTTTGATGCAGAGAAAGTGCTCTCTGACAGAAGCAACTGAATTAAGCAAAGTTGTGCATTAGCTCTTACCTTTAAAGCACAGAGCCCCTTAAATAAAACAAAGCAAGCAGGCTCAGGCAAATATTAAACTGTGAAAGCCGTGCGTTCTGGATGTACATGTTATTAGGCTGGAAATCCTAATATTTTTAAGTGGAAATCATTGGCAAGTTTTTTTTTTCTTTCCATAGATCACCTTGCTTTTATTCGAAATAGTGAGCCCAAAGGCCATACATTCAAGTCAAAAAAAGTGATTTTAACATCCAAGCAGATACAGTAAGGGGGTTATGACAACACACTGACTCTGCTCTGCACTGTGCTTTATAATGCATTCATGAAATCAGCACCAGGGTTTTAGACATCTGACACATGCCTTAGCATTCCTTTGCAGTCTACTTTTTGTTCGCTGTGGAGGAGGACAGCCAGGTGTATCTAGTGGTTCTGATGGCAGATTCAAACAAAATAATTTACGTGGAACTTCCTGGCAGTAACAACGCTGTAAAATTTCTGAACAGTCTGTGAAACCTAAATCAAGGATGGTGTATGCAAAGTATAAATCAGTATGGTTGGTACGTTTTTTATATCTGGAAAAATAAGCAATATTTCTGGGACCAGTGTTGGGGATCCCTGATCTACAATATGACTGGGAAACTCCTGTCCTTGCAAGAAATCATTACTGGGTCTTTGATCATTATTGGATTGTGTTGGTGTTTGTGTAAAGGTAATCTGCCTTTCGAATCCATTACACATCTGGTATTGACAAGCACTGAAAAATTGCTAATTGAAAATAATATATTATATTCATTAAAATTGAATAGCAGAACATTGCATTTCCCATTTGGCTCTAAGGCAAGAACTGAACTGAACTTGAGGTTTACTGAAACTAAAACAATGCTATGAAAATATGTCCAGTTTCCCCTTCCCCTCTTTAATATCCAAGCAAAACTTAGATCTCACGCACATCCTTATTGCTGAACGTGTAAATATGTCTCGTATATTATAAGAAGCAAGGGTAATGTTGAAAAAAGGCGACATAATCTGTAGAATTTTTCCTTCGTTTGGTTTTGAGGGATCCCAAAGTTTCTGTACCCATTACAGAACCTGGCAAATTATTCCATGAGTTCATCACCTTAAAGAAGTACTTTTTAAAGTCAGACTGAGATTTACCTTTAATTTACTCAAATATGTTTTACTTCTGCTTTTTCCTTATGATGAAACTTCTGCTACTTTAGATTAGTGATTCAATTTAGCCATTTAGTGCATTTTCTAGGTCTTTGTTGTCGTAGAGACATTTTCCCTCCTTACTCCATACACCTAACATCTTCTCTGACTTTCCTTTTTTCCCCCCGACATTGCGAAAAGTGTTTAGGAGCATGTGTTTAAGTGTTTAAGCATTTAAGGACCGGTGAACCACCATCAATGTGACAAATTGCAAAAGATACATTGAACCCCCGTGCAAGTGCGGCTTGGCTTCCACATGTGCGCGTGCAGAAGGCTAATAGATTAGTGCCACTGACCAGCAGAAGACAACGAGTGAAGGACTAACTCCAGGGTCTTGGAGGGGGCTTTTCAGCTATTCAATTTGGCTTTATTCGGGAAAGTAGGCGCCTACTCAATCTCTGTCAGGTGGGGGCCATTTTTGGAGCATGTGGATTATTAATAACATAATTGATTCAGATCTGTGCAGCCCTCCCGTAAATGAATTATTCTAATGGGAAGTCATCCATTGTCCGCCCGTTTCCTTGCTCCTCCGTCGGGAGATTGATGAGATTTCTGATTCGGTTAAAAGCTGACATGGATCTCACAGTGAAAACTGTTTCTGAGATGTGTCAGGGAACAATAGTCATTTTCTTTCAGAAAGTCTCCTAAAACGCAGTAAAAAAATTCATCAAATGTCAGAAACGAGCGTTTACCTCGTTTGGACGCACAACTGAAAATGCAGCTTGTTAAAGAATCTCACAAATCTACATTACAAAAGAATTAAAATATGCCAGGTCGTTCACAAATAGTGCCTTGCTTCCATAATTAAACCAAAAGTAAAGCAGATGACCTTCAGGAGCCTATCACTCAATATTGCAGAGCTTTTTAGAGCTAAGTCACTCAGAACCAAATCAGACAGACAGACCCACAAGCTTCTAAGTCCAAGTATAATTTAAATATTTCCTGACAGTCAATTTCATCCCTGGAAAATCTTTTCACTGGGACTTCAACGAACACTGAGGGCCCTCTCTACTATGATTACTTTAATTCTCTGCGAACAGAGCCGGGCGGCCGCCTATACCGTTGGGGCAGGTGCAAAGCCATGGTCTTAAATTAATAGGGTCGCACTCATCTTACTGCAATCAGGGTTACTATGGCAGCATCACTCCCTGGAGCTTCAGGTCTCAATCGAGAATGGAGAGTTCCAGGATCCGAATGATGTTTGGTGGGGTTGTGTGTTAGAATGTGCACGGGTCACTGTAAGTCTGTAATTTTACCAAAGCCTGTGTGAATGACATGAACCTGAATCCAGTGCACTATTCTCAAGGTCTTTAGTCAATGATTGTGTTGTGTTGAGTGCACTTCTGTGAGTAGAACCAGAATTAGCATTGTAGACTATAAAAACAGGGGAGATAGCCATATAGTAATCAGCTGACCTGCTATTGTGTCTCATGTCGTTTTTGTTTAATTGGTCCAGAGTACTTCCAGAGTTGTATTTGTACACTTCCCACTCCTCCTGTTGAGGGTTCGTAGGGTCTCTCACCTGTTTGCCTCCCCAGACCCAACTCAGACTAGGGGGCTGGCTCTGGGCCATGTCCAAATCCCCTTGCCGAGGTGACAGTCTGCGGGGCAGTCGTGTTGGTTCTTCTGGTTGGCTGAAGCCTGGCTCTGACTGGTTATTGCTCAGGGGAGTTTTATGGATCAGTCTTTCTGTTGTTTTCATGGTAACAAGATGGGGCACGGAGGGACAGCAGGCTTCCGTGGAAGTTTGTATGTCTAGTTCTTAGCTGCTGTCTGTATAGGCGAAAGGGATCTTGTCGATCGGACTGGACTGCGGTTATTTTAAATGTTGCTACTGGTGATCCTGAAGGTTTTACTGATTGCATGTACTGTTTACCTTTTATTTTCCGTGTTCTGACGTTGGACCAATTTGTTGAGCTAGACTCCTCAGTCATGATTAAAGAAGTCAGAGACTGGCTCCTGTTTGAGTGTTCTGTCTGTGGGGGAAATTTGTTCCTTTGGGGGTATGTCCTTTTCACTGCTGTGTTCCGGTTGTGGGGGACATGTTTCTGTTGGGGAGGATTGACCGCTGTCGTGCTGCAAAACTGGAGTGGATTTTTCAGACAGATCTTCTGTCTGGGTAGGGGGAAGGGTCGGGAAGGGGGGCTGTTTTCCTTGCTCTATTGGTGTATGAGTGGGGGCAATCTCTGAAGAGGAGCCCCCTCTCTCCGCACGTTTTGCAGGGCTTTACCACACGGCACGACCCAGTCTTAAGCCTTCAGCACAGATCTTACAACAGACTTCTATGCAGGTGGCAGCTAAGTGGCAAAGCTTGGGCGTGCTGTGATAGCACACAGCCCCCAGATTAATCCCCTGGGGTTTGGTTCTGGGGATATGCTTTACTTGTAGGGCAAGGCATTTGCAGCAATGAAAATGGCAATATTTCTGTGTTGATAAAAGGAAATGCATTTTATTAACACTGTTATAGTGTAACCGATTGGTACAACTTTTATTAAGGTGAACTTTGAGAATGTTTGTTTTGCTATTTACAGTACTCACGATCATGGGAACAGGGCGTCTGATTGGTGCTACGCAAGCACTCACACTAACAGTATCATTGCTTAGCAACACATGCACGACACAGGCCCACAACAGAACTAAGGGCACAGAGCACTGGGCACTTAACAACTTAACAAACGCAGTGCGTTTGAAAAATATGTAAACCCTTTAACATTACAACACCAAATTACTTCACAATGTTTACGAACCCTTTTTTTTTTAATATATATTTTTTAATTACTTATTATTATATCACACCTCAGCCAGCAATCTATCTTGTTTGTTTTCTAGCTGGAAAGATATCTGATTATTTTTGTATTTAATTAACGCAATATTTTTGTTCTCAATAGCGGAATATTTGTAAAAAGGGTGTGTATTTTACCTGGGGAATACCACATTGACGCTCACACAAATAATAGGTAACAAACGGGTAACAATGAACATAATAGCCATAATAACATAATTTTCTATCTGAAGATGTCTATTGCCTGGGTTATGACAATGTATTTTTTCATGTCCAGTTCATTATTGCAGCTTTTACTGAGATGGGACACGGTCCAGGGGTGGTTTGTGTGGGAGTGCGAGTGCAAGTCTGAGAAAGATAACGTAACATGCGACTACAATTCGCTGCGAGTTGGCACTCCACTCTGTGCCGGGCCCCGGCTCTGCTGTCATCAAAAATGCCATTAACTATTTATGACAATTCCATTAGAGCGGATTTACTCTCTTTTTAACTCCCCACACCCGCCTGCTAGCCCTCCCCCCAACCCCCGGTGCTGTCTGGCTTCTCCTACAGGGCCATTTTCTTTTCTTTTAAACTCCCCTTATCTGCCTGCTAGCTCACTCGGTAGGTCTGCCTTCTCTTGCAGGGCCAATTCCCATCTCAGGTTTGCATTTTGGACCAGCCAATTGTCGGTGATGGTTACACGCAGACAACAAGGCTGAAACAAGATAGGACACTGACTGGACTGTGGGTAAGTTCAAAAATCCTTTGAATAACTTCCGAGAAAGAAAATAAACTAATAATAGAAAAATGATGAACATATCTTACTCATTTTTAATTTCTTCTCATCGAATCTCCCATAATGCCATTAATGGACCTCCGCCCCACCTTTCCGAGGCATCAGATCCCTGACCACAGACACCTGAGGTGAGTTCTCTGTCTGATCCAGTGCACATATCTGGCATGTCAGTACTGTAAATATAAGCTAATAACCTGTGCAGGAAAGTATTTAAGTATTTGAAAGCAGTATTCAATAAAATGGCTCCTCACACCAGGGCCATGCCTCCCCCTCTGAATCGACAAACCATCCACAACATCCGCCTTTCGAATGGACACATCGAACGCTGTTTAGGGAGTGAGTGCGCGAGTTAAATATTGTCTTTGTGGCGACGTCAGTGTGGTGATCCTGCGTCGGTTCTGCAAAATGTCACTTGCCAACTTTGACTGCACTGCTAAAGTTTATCCGACTATTGTGCCACACGAAACGCCCCTTGTACGTAACTAAGCTAAATCTATTGATTTTCCCAATAATTTATTATGTTGCGCTGAGCGGTGCCTCGAAGGACTGTGGTGAAAACATGTGTGTTACATACGTGTTACTCTTACGCTACGATTCATTGATTGAAAGTAGCTTTATTTGCATGACATAGGTAATCAAAGCTTGCCAAAGTGTTACCGTAGTCCAAGAATGGGTTGAGATGGTCTGTACCGTAAAATAGACATTGGTAACAGTGTGATTAAAAATAACTTAATGGCAACTTAAAACAGCTTGCAGTTCACACCTACATGAATCTAAAGAGACACGGACGTGTTGACTTTGCATGTTAATATATTTATGTAATAGGCTTGTAAAAAAGAAGTACATTCTCGAAGCTCCCAGCGTAAACAAACCCAAAGGTAAATAAGGGCACGATGCCAGTAATACCTCCAGTGGAAAGCAACTGCAGAGCCCAGACATTATGAGGACAGGAGACCCCTGTTGACTTGACTCTGGCCCAGACATCCTGACTCTCCAGATTGCGGACGAAGATCTGTCCGAGCCGCTGTTGCTGTTACACCGGCAGGTGGCCGTCGCTGGTTCCTAAAGCCCCTAAAGGTCCCTCTCAGTGGCCTCAGAGTTGGGCCTAGCTTGTGGTGGAGATGGCCCGGTAGCAAGGAGACCAATAAATCCCATTTACTGAGCCAGTGAGAGCGGCAGGTCATTCGTCAGAGGAGTTTTCAGTGTGTATTACTGCCACTGATGGTTGGGGGGGGTTGGATTAGGCTGTCGAAAACTTGTTTAATGGCCCCTCCCCAGTACCTCCCACACAGAGCCTACTGCTTCCTAATTGTTATTTATGACTCCCCAGTTGGCAGAGGTAGAGGGGAAGGTCTAGGGCAACAAAGCCAACAAGTGCAGCTCTGCGTCTTCCGCCACCAAAAACGATGTTCCTGCAGTTCATTCGCCTGCTGTCCTGGCCAGACCCAGAGGCCGGTCGTCGGACAGCTCCGGCTTTCATAGTGATCGCGTCAGCTGATTTTTATTACACTGGCGTCCCTAATTTAACGCTAGAACGAACCATAAAGGAACAGATTCTCAGGGCTCAGGTGGTTAACTTTCACAGAATTATTCTCAGAGTCTTATCTCTATCTATGTGTTTTCGGGATTTGTGCTTCAAGAACCTGCCGTGCTTTTAACTTTTAGTTAACACAATCCAAACACACACACTTCTGTCAGTATATGTCTTTAAAATTAAAGTAGGGTATTCGGAATATATGATTATAATACGGCTTGTCAAAATGTCTCAAAGAGCTGTGGAATTTTTGTTCTTTTTAGTCTTGTTACTCAACAAAGCAAGCTATAATAATAATTTACTTCTCTAATTTCTCAGTTCCTGTCTTTGCATTGTATCCTCTCTCCCTTTCTGTTGCTGCTAGATATAAAACTGAAGCATAGTCAGTTTTATCAGTTTCTTTTGTGAAAGACAGTCACTAAGCGACTTCCTATTCTAAAAATACAGGGACAGTTTATCTCTGGCCACATCCCTTTCTTTACCTTTAAAACCTGTATTTTACTAATTTTAATGACTCAGTAATTGTAGGAATAATAGCACTGCTTAACAGATGCAAGCAGACCAATGTAAAAAAAAAGGGACAGTAACGTCAGTATTAACACTACAGTCTGACTGAGGGGCAGTTCCCGTTCAACCCCTGCTCTCAGCGTGCACTCAGTGGAGACGGAGTGCCCCTGCGATGCAGCGATGGGCGGAGTCCTCAGCATCTCTAATCCCGGCGCCTGAAAGAACCAGGTCAGACTGGAGGGAGTGGGCAAAAGGCTAGGAGAAAAGGAAAGCTATGGATTTAAAGAGGAAAGTCCAACTAATGGTCGAGCTTGCTGGTGGAGTGTATGGTTTTAATGTGCTGACTGTTAAAGCGTTGCTGTTAGTGCTCCACTTACTGCAGACGTGCACAGTGTAGTGTTTGTACACAAAACACTGTTTTATTGTCATTGTGGTCTGTCGCTATTGTCGTCACGATAATTATCAATATCTGTCATCATTTAATGCATTTAATATAATATAGATTTAACATCGAGAGAGACATTAATAATTTGTATGTTTTAACATGCATTAATAGTTTGTTTTATATTGTTTCCAGAAGCAACATATTAATAATTTGTTATACTTGTTTGTGTGACCACCCTTTGCATTCTGTGAGGAGCGGGGACAACCAGGCACTTCGGGGGAGAATCCGTGGTCCTTCCACACGGTGACTGGTTACGTAACGGCATTTCCATTCAGCTCAGGCCCCACGCTTTGCAGCGAGAAGCACGCCCCGGAATGGTGATTATCCCGAGTCGCTCCCTCTCCGGCACACGCTCGGGTACGTCAGCGGCATGCTGGTCCTACAACGGGGCAGGCGTCCGACCTGCCGGATCTTCCCGGTTCCCCGCTGGCGGTCAGAATGCATGCAGGAAGGAGCTCCCTCAGCGGGCCCCTGTCCTACATGAGCCCTACGTTCGCTGGATGCCTCTGCAGACGCGGTTGTCACGTTCCGAGCTTACAGTGCTCTGCCCTCATCTCAAATCTGTTTTTTGAGCTGGTTAATGCAGTGTAATATACAAAGGCCTAATGTCAAAAGCGACTTCACAGAAGAAGCGCTTTCGAGCCCCAGTTGCACCACTAATGTTTGTTTAATTAGAAAAAAATAATAACATTTGTGTTAAAATTGGAGAATAAATACTTTCTGCTGAAATTTTAAAAGAAAACCATTGACATTTTTGTGCCTCCTGGGTTGTGCCACAATTTATTGAGAAAATATACTTTTGCACACTACAGCAATTCTCTCTCCCCAACCGCCCTGTGGTAATGACAGCCTTTTTACTCTCTCTGTCAAACCCCTCAGTAGTGGATTACATCATAAACAATCAAAATAAAAGATAAATAGTCCCAATTACTAGTATCTTTATTATATACCCTGTTTATTCCTTAGGCATGGCGTTCATCTAAATCAGCTACCCTCACAGACATAACACAGACATAAACTGTAAGAAAAATAAAATACATATCAGGCAACAAATTCTCTTTTCTCATAGCATAGGTGCACATAGGTATTCAGGGACGTGCACTTCCAGGCACGCACCCTTTTGCAAATGTCAAAGTTGTATGCCCCAGATGGCCAGATGTGTGACGTACATTTTCTCTCATTATCATTAACTTCCCTTGAAACCACCAAAATGATTGATTAATCTGGGCCCGGTAGATAAATGTAAAATGCGACTCAGAAAACTCAATGCATGTCTGTCAGGAAGGGGTAAACAGAAATGCCACCCGCAGTCTGGATCCACTAACCCAAGGGAAATATGGTAACTACTGTAAATACAATCATCTTTTTTTATACTCTGTGCAAGTCTTGTGGCAAAGCACGACAGGTGGTGGCGGAGTAGGGCCGCCTCGCTTCTGACCTCCCCACCACCCCACTCCCACTCCCACTCCCACTCCCACTGGCGGTTTCCACCTTCCTCTCTCACACGCCCAGACTGCAACGACACCCACGTTATTCAAGTGACAATAATAAAAAGGTTGTAAACACATTGCAATCAACCTCTGAGAGTGCCCACATTTACATAACCAAATGTAGAGAGCAGACACTGTACGATTTCCCCTAAGTCCATTCCTTGTGGGCTTTACCAGGCCTACACCCAAGCAGGTGGGATAGCAGGTGGGATAGCAGAGTGACAGTGGACGGGATGAGTCCCAAGTTAATGAGCTTGCGATGGTGCAAGATATGGGCTACATCATCACAGTTACCAATGCACACATGGGCAGCCAGTGGAAAATAACTGGGTGGCTATAGACCATTAAGAGGAACAATTGCATGTTTTGCAATTCCACTAGTATTTGATGAAAAAATATGTGTTATTTGCGAGATTTTAAATTGTTGGTCAAATGTGATTCAACCTGATTCACTGTCTGAACACATCGTGAATGGAAGCTTTGTAATGTATACAGGCAAGTATACAGGCAAGTATACAGGCAAACAGCAGGCAACTGGGGGAGGAACTGGATTCATTTCCATAGTTCCTCACTGCAAAATCCCACTGCTCGTATTTACTGCAGTGCTTATTGATTGTCATTCTGGAGGGACTCAAGTGCGTCCGCATGGCTGGGTGCAGGGTGGGTTGAGGAGGATCCTCAGATACACAGGCATTCTCTCTCTGATGGGTTGGATGGCCTGGCATTCTCTGCCCCTCGTTGAATGTTGGCTTGTGACCGTTTGGAAAATGTTTGCTGATTGCCATTAACAAATGCTATAAAAAGGCAAACATCCTCCTCCGCTGTGTGATCTTACAAACATTTACAGTCCCAGCACCTTTGCCACGGACAAACCGAGCTACCAGTCAAAGGCATGCATTTCTCAGCATTGTACTCAAACTTCTGAGGTTATCACCGAACCAACTCCTGATTATGAATCTCCATGGAATACAGCTGTGATGGGCTTCTCCCCAATTGTCAGTCCTTGCGTTACACTCATGCTTGCTTTGCCATATGGCTTACTTTCGCCTCTCTGAAACACATTGCGGGTGAGCTCGCTCGTGACTGTGGAAGTAATGAATCCATTATGTGTGTTCTCATCCCGCCGCGAGGCCTAGACCTGGGGTGCCCTAGGTTTTTCATTCTCAGCTAGTGAGCCGTGAGACTACCCTTACCATTGGGAAATGCACAGTTGAGCTGGGCTGTGCAGGACGACACTGGTGCCCGCTAACAGGTCACAATTGGGACTCACAAACAGTGCCACAGTTATCGTGAGAATGCACCACTGACACCGCATTGGTTAGATTTGGAGGTTTAGGGTTTTAGGGTATAATAAATCTGTTGTCCTAAAAATGCACAGGCCTTAAGGAATAGAGCTATCTGATCACTCTGCAGAATTCAGTGTTTCGCCATAAATGTCCCTGACATTTTAGAACATTTAGTGCAGAAGGTTTTTTGGGTTTTTTTGTTAGCGTATTTTTAATTCCATTACTCTGGATCTGGATGCTGACATTTTTACGACCGCCTCCCTAATTTTCCAGGGGATTTCACTCTGCTTGCCAAGCTCCAGGGATTTTGCTAGCATCCTTCCAGGTCCTCTGTGCTATTGTCCCAGCGAAGCAGGGACACTGCTCTGTGTGCCCCTTTGCCCCGGCCGATCTCCATACTGCCTCATCATTAAAACAGCTCCCCACACAGTGCTTTTAAGGGCCTAATGTGACCGTTTCAAAAGAGGTATCGAGGCACGGTGGGTCATTGACGTTCAGTAACGAAACAAAAAAAGGGAGAACAAAAAAGATCAGACAAGGGGACAATCCTGAACTTTTTCAAGAGAATCTTTTAATTGCTCCGTCTCCAGGGGCAACCATCTCTCTCACATGATTTAGAGGAAGGGGCCATACTAATGTTTTTTTCTTAATGACGGCCTGCACTTCTAACAAGTTTAACAGGTTTAACACAGCCCCTACCACTCTTCCTACAGAAAAACACATGCTTTGATTAAATGCTTTTTGATGATGCAATGCTGTGCTGGACCTGCCCGCTCTAATGGCACCTGTTATTCAAGTCCTCGTAGCTTATTCATTTGTGTAACCTGTCATCCTGGCTCCTGGTGAAAAAAAACACATGTGGCATCCCGGATGATCATGTCCCAATTCGAAGTCCTCGTCTCAACGCCATACTCTATGTAAAAGGAAGATCCTTCACATTGATTGCTGCGAAGGCATTTCTATGAGTCAAGCTTCATAATTTCACAGCTGATTTGACAGATAGGTTTTGCCCGTGCATGAATAGGAATCAGCTGAGTTTCAAGCAACTAGGGCTCCGGCTCCGGAAGAGAGAGGAGCAGCTCCATGACCTCGGCTCCAGATCACTCCGATAAGCCTGAATCCAGCTCCATGACCTCAGCTCCAGATCACTCCGATAAGCCTGAATCCAGCTCCATGACCTCGGCTCCAGATCACTCCGATAAGCCTGAATCCAGCTCCATGACCTCGGCTCCAGATCACTCCGATAAGCCTGAATCCAGCTCCATGACCTCGTCTCCAGATCACTCCGATAAGCCTGAATCCAGCTCCATGACCTCTGCTCCAGATCACTCCGATAAGCCTGAATCCAGCTCCATGACCTCAGCTCCAGATCACTCCGATAAGCCTGAATCCAGCTCCACTCAGGCTCCACCTCTGCTCCAGCTCCGGAGCTCGGCCAACCCTACAAGGAGCCCTATCAGTACACACTAAGATAAAAATTTATTTTGGATAGCCCTTCAGTTGGACTCTTTTCGAGCTGATTGTAATTCAAACTGGCCACCAACCACGTAAGCTTGCTCCCTTCTAAGGCACTTTCCCTTCAGTTTGGGACACAGCCAACGTGTTAAGCCGTTGAGGCAAGAAAAGGAAAACAAAAATCTGATAAAAGTTTTATGTCCATGTTTGGCTTGTCTGCTGGGGAGGTCAAAGCCATCTGTACCAGGAGCTGACTGGCAGAGGTCAGGTGAGCCCAAAGGCCTTGTACAAGGCAGGTGAATCCTGCCAAGCACTGCAAACCGATCTGTGGAGGACACACAGGCCTAAACCACAGGAGCTGTGGAACAGAACACTTCTCTCCCTGGAGAAAAAAAAAAACACTCCTATCAATAGATCATTGACGTGCCGAGTCCTGATAGCCATCTCCTATTCTTTGCAGGATCCGCACTGGGCAGATTTTTGCTATGGCCTCGTCCTGGGAGTTTCAGTGCTGGATGGCTCCTGTTTCTGCCTGCTGAAGGCTGTTCTGATCCATTGCGCAGCTGAAGTGGTTTTGAGCAGATCTATTACAACCAAAACCAATCATCCCATTAAGCTTTATATAGATATTCTCCAGACTTCAACTATAGCTCTAATCAAATTTCTTTGTCCTTCGGTGTCAGTAAACCTGATGTGGTTTTCGTAACTGTTATTGCATTCACCCTGAGGAAAGGAGTGGAAGAGAGGAACCATACAGAAAATCCCCCCAAACAGGTAAAGGAGGGGGGGCTGGGCTGGGCAGGGGCAGGGGTAAGTGCATTGGCAGAAATAATTGATGAAGGAAATGCCACACTGAGATTGCGGTTTTCAAAGTCAGTTTAAAATAAACAGGGCTGCCCTTTCTGAGCAATGCGGTTGGATAAGAAGGAAACCGCGGGCACATGCTAACGGTACTTTGATGGCCGGCTAAACCATCACTAATCCCGGGCAATGTAGGTGCAATCAGCATGCAAATCACTGCGGATGACCTCTCCGTCATGGTGTCCCGAGTTATTTGAATTACAAATTCAAATATAAACGAAAAGCCTCCCAAACAACGCAAGTCTATTCCTGTGTTTGCTGCACAGGCCAATAGCTTGAAGTGGACATTAGCAGTGTTTGGTAACAGTATTCTAGCAAGAAACACAATAACGAACTAATCTTTTTCGGCATTTGAAAGTAATTTTTCCCCATTATCAACATGACACCATGACACAAGTCCAATTCAATATTAGAGCCTACACACACAATAGACATTGCTGAAGCATTGCCTTTGTCAGAGGAACGTGTTCTAAAAATATTGGGGACAATATAAAACAGTGCTGTCATAGCGTCCCGTGTGGATTTATGCAGGCATTACGGGGCTGCTTTAGTGTCAGCTGTAGCTGTCGGGAGGTCATCCTCCTGGGGAAACGACCGTCATCTTCACTTTTCAACGTAAGCAGAGATGCTGAATCCCCGTACATTTTTTGTCACGTGGCATGTGAGCGTTGGCCGGGGACGCCCATGTAAAACCATCGTGCACACAATTGGCGGCAGCGTGACCTATTCCATACATCCTTGTCTCACAGCCTTTCTCCGTGACTGCAAGAAGACTCTGCTGCCATGCTTCTCTCTCCTCACTGAAGGGATTTATTATTGCTGCCCCATTGCTTTCTATGTCAATTTACAACCGCACCTATGGGGGGGAAAGAAAAAAAAAATTGATTTTATGATTGACTGGCAGCTCCATTGAACTCTGCAGGGTCAACAACAGCGGAGGGCGGGGGCGTGTCCTGCTCATGACGGTACCCAGGGAACAACCTCACTAACATTATGTGAGAAACCGTCCATTGATTTATGACTCTTGAACAGTCATTCTTTTTGTAAGGGTATTCTCCCAGGGTGCAACAAAGCATAAATAAAACACTGTATAAGCTACTTATTCCATGATGGTACATTTTTTATGAAAAAATTTGACTACATGTTCTTCCCCATAATGAACATGCGGCTCTAAAATATTTTGTAAGCCATATTATGAATATCAGATATATTCCTATTTTTTTTTCTATTTATAACTAGAATATTTTTGAAAATAATAAGACCTATTTATAAAATGAGTAATCTTCCGTTAAGGGTACTGAGGCAGGCGTGAGAACATGCTGACACATTGTCCAGTTCCATTAGCTGCCCTGATTCGTCTCTGATCTGTTGTCACATCGTAGAATCACTAGTAAAACAGTAGTCCAAAACCAGTCATTCATCTTTTATTTTGAACATTTTTAAAGCCCGCATCGGAGGGTTTCGGGATTGTTCAAATTCTTGAAAAATATCAAAAAGAGAAAATGAGTTTAACTTATCATTAAGTCTCTTTAACAATACTAAGAGGGGGCTATGCCCCCACACCTCCGCAGTGTAGACAGCTCTGTAACCAATCTATAAATCATTCCACTAAATGTGAGACATAATCAATATTAATCAGGAAGACAAGAGAAAAATGCACACATAGAGGCAGAAGGCGTGCCGCGAAACGCAGTTCATGTTCACAACACTTCTTAAATGGCCTGCATTGTTATGGCTTGCTTTTTTTGCAACGTTTGTAACAGCTAAAGGAAAAAGAAAGAAAAAAACATTTCTGTGGAAAGCCAATTTCAACCACGCTCATACTCGTCCAAAAGGGCCAATATAACACATCAGGCATCAGGCAGATAGATAGATTCAATTATGGCTTTTATATCAATATGGATTTTTTTACAGTTTACAATAGAGTGGGTACTTAACTCAACCGTTGACATCTTGAATGACACACTGCCACCTAGGGGTGAATATAAAGAATATCATCTCAAAATTGAGAAACCTCCCTTCCTGCCTAAAGAAGAAAAACAGCTATAAAATAGATAAATTGTGCAATACCACACATATTTACTACATGTAGCTATCACATAACATTGTGTAGAAAGAAATTCAGATAGCTGCTTGCTAGTGGAAACAACACAAATAGAAAGATGAAATAAAGGTTGTGGACAGAACTGGCATCATAGAGACACTGGCTACATTTATCATCTGAACATTAAATGCAATAACGGAAACCGTTTGTAGTGCAATGAGTTAGATTGAATGCTTTTGAAGTCTGTCATGGTGCCAAATGCCAGTTCCTGATGGCCGAAACAAATCAAGGTTTGTGTTTACCATTTTCAGGCCCTTGTGGACATGACATCACAGTACTGAACTCACATGAGCAAGTTACCTCCATGTTTACTTGATACTGTATGTGTCTGTATGTCCATCGCTCTGGTGTGGAGTGCAAAATGTTTACATTTATAGAATTAAAGCAAGACCCCCCCCCCTCCCTCGGTGGACAGCAGGGTATGTTCACTGGTCAGCAACAGGTGGAAATTATGGATATGGTATTGGAAAATAATGTCATAACATTTTAAAGTAATCAGCCGTGTATAACAGCAATTGACCGAATCCTCAAAAATCACGTGACATCTAGTGCCATTGGTCAACAAGGGGTCCTGCTTCGTCATGCCACGCTGGGCCTATATAACACCACCAATCTGATTACTTTTCTGGATACACTCCAAAGACGGCTCGGGAGTGATGCGAGGAGGTGGAGTTGGTCCAACAGGCCAGCGTTTATTTATTTAACCAAAAAAAAAAAACGTAGGCTTTGTGGTTCCCCCCTCACGGGTTTCTCACAAAAATAAGAAACTAAAATAAGAAAAAAACAGATGAAAGAAATGGTCCCGAGAGGGGAAACAACAAAATAAAATACAATAAAAGGAATACACAGAACAAAAGCCTGGGGATAGTCTCAAGTCTCGGGCTGCGCTTCTGTCTGACTCTCCTTCTCTCCTCCTGTCTCTCGGTCCCTGTCTGACTCTCCTTCTCTCCTCCTGTCTCTCGGTCCCTGTCTGACTCTCCTTCTCTGCTCCTGTCTCTCGGTCCCTGTCTGACTCTCCTTCTCTCCTCCTGTCTCTCACTCTCTGTCTGACTCTCCTTCTCTCCTCCTGTCTCTCGGTCCCTGTCTGACTCTCCTTCTCTCCTCCTGTCTCTCACTCTCTGTCTGACTCTCCTTCTCTCC
>JAOYSI010002880.1:0-15628 GCA_025775065.1 Hiodon alosoides
TTTTTTTTTTTTTTTTTTTTTTTTTTTTTTTTTTTTTTTTTTTTTTTTTTTTTTTTTTTTTTTTTTTTTTTTTCTCTATTAATACTCCCCCCCCCCCCCCCCCCCCCCCCTCCTCTTAAGTAGTATGCCATTAAACTAATTTATTTAGACTGCTTTGCTTCATAAAAATTGATCAATAAAAACTCATTGGATAAAGCTAGTATAATCGTCATCACCATCATGCCATGTTTAAACCTTATTATTATGAAACGGCGTTTAAAACATATTCGTTCTAACATTAAGTATTTATTATCATTACCCGCTAAATCTAAAACATTTTTGCCAGTGCATATTGGTTTTCGGTTTAGACCTAACAAGCAGTTTTCTTCCAAATATGTTTTCAGTTTTAAAGCTCTTAAACTGAAAAGTTAATTAAGCAGTTCTTCACGTCATTTCTAAGGTCTGAATGAAAGTATGTACAAGCATACACTGATTTTAGAATTTATAGAACTATCGTTTTTGTTATAATATATTGTATCAGTGTATTAGTTATAATTAATGTATTAGGGTCCTCTCGTCAATTATTCCATTGAAAAAACTGAACAACACTCGCGACACTTAATTAACACGATAAAATATTTTAAATTGTGACATCATACTAGTCGTCTTGTTCCATATATTTTGCACATTTTTGATACCAGTAAATCCTTTCACCGTCAATAATTAAGGGATTCTTTAGACTACGTTTGGCTTGAGACCTGAGCTGAGACCTGATAAACTTATCTCAAAGAAAGATAATATTGAGCCAAATGTGTTTTTTCGGGATCACACAAGAATATGTTGATTTGAGCGATTGTTAATCCTGATAGAAACTAAGAGTGATGCTGAGGAATGCCCATTGTATCGGTCCGTGTATTGTGGGGCTGATTAATAGACATATTCCGGCGGTCTGTTTCGGGTCAAAGTTTAACATTAGATATAATAGCAACGGCAAAGACGTATGATTTATGCAAAGCCCCGACCAGACAATACGAGAAAACACCACCGACATGAAACCGCGCGCGTTGGGACGCACCGAAAGGTCATGGATACCTACAGTAACCTGTTAGCCCTTTTACAATTGAAAGGAGTACGAGTTGTCTTACCTAGATGCAGTCTTCAGAGTCAAGTAGGACTTGTAAGATGTAGAAAAATAAGGCGCAAGTAAATTTAAACTCTCTATATAAATTCCTTATTTCAGAAGCTGCCTACTGCACGCACTTTCCGATGGACTCCCTCCGTTCTCTTTTTCAGTTTAAGTTGTTCCCCACACTCTGAGAACATGCTTCTGGAACATGACGATTAGACTGTTTTAACCGCACGAAGGTGTCTGGGGAAGTTTGGAGTCAGACAGCAAAACGATGCCAAGTACAAGACGGGAATAAAGAACAATTGTTGATGCAAAACAAAGGGGTCTGTAATGGAAGCCAGTTCGATTCGCTCACACATTTGGACAAGCGGACACAATAATTAGCAATAAGCTAATCTTCACACAAATACAATTTCTGGACCCTGTCGGCATTAACCTGTATTATTGCCGTTTTGCTTTTTCTGGTATTTTTTGTCATTGACCTTCCACGCTCCGCCAAATTTAGGAAAGGAAAAGCCTTGTTTCACTTGATAAAACAAGTTAACTTATGATTACAATAGATTCGGTAATTTTATTTTGTTAAGGATTGTTGTGTGTACATATTTAAATCAAGAAATCTTAGTTCCCTGCTCAAAAAAACAAAAAACAAAAACTTGTTCGCATTTTAACAAGAACAAACAATTCAGTTGTATTCACTTGGCATGCAACAATCATGGTTTTATTTGAAAACATGTTATTATTTTATACTTTATTTTAAAAGTCAATTAAAAATTCTTCTGCTGTGTAAACTCAAGGCACTGCATGGGGTGCTTGCGTCAGACGAGTTTCTCACAGACTGAGTTTCAAACGGGATTCTATTCACGTCTCGAGCCGGTTCCCCCTATTGCCGCAATTCAATAGTTAATTAAAACTTAATGGCAGCTGGCCGCGAGGGCATTGAGACCCTTTCTCACGTCTTTCTCACACATTTTCATGGAAATTCATTAAACACTAAACTGAAAATTAGACTATTCTCGAAATGTTCTAATCTCAGTCTTCCTCGTTTTTCTGTGAATAACAAAATAAAAGTAAACCTTAAAATGTTTATTCTTATGAATTATTACTCACACAAAAGATTTCTGATGAAAGTTTTCAGTGAAAATATGTTTTAAAGCTTTGTGTGTTTATACATAGTATTAACACAATATTAACAGAAATCACACAATCATATTTACTATTTCATTATTAATTCATATTGTTTACTTATCACAGTAAACTTTACTTCCTGTCAATTTATAAATTAACTGTTTCTATTATACATTTTTATTTTTTTGTCACCCTCCTTGATTACTGACTACATCCCGCCCTCTGATCTGCAATGTTTCATGCTTCATCCATCAGTCTAGGCCCTCAAGATGTCTTCCTACTTCTTCAGCTACCTTAAAGAACCAGTTGTAAAATAGGGTTCCTGTAGTTCACATAGTTCTGCAGTTCTCGGACGAATTTAAAACTATGTATTAATCGATCAACATAATTACATTGTATCCCTGGCTTCATTGTCCAATGGCCACTTATATTTAATTTCACAATCACCATAGTTAAGATACACTGTATGAATAGGTATGGTCATACTCCACGGCAGAAGTTGTCAAGGGTAGAATAATCAAACTGACTTAAGAAACAAAAAGAACCAAATTTTACTCAAAATAATAATTCAAAATAATATCTGGACCATGCCAATAAAAGCATGTGATATAAGGGTTGTAGTAGAAAATAAAAAGAATACAATACAATAAGAATACAAAATTACCCCATACATATCAGGCTATTAAACCACAATGGCCCTTCTGGTGCTGTCCACGGTACTGAAATTGAGGGCATGTTATTTTTTAAGAGACATTGCTTAAGAGCTTGATTACCTTTGTATTAGTTGAATTTACGTGACATGTTTCTGCAATTCCCCTTGTTTTGCTTGTAATCAGTAACTTAATTTTAAAAGATTGTAGAAATTGTTTTTAAATATTTTTGTCATGCTATTCTGTTGTGACATGCTTTGTATTGCACCGTAGCAAGTTGGAATCAGATCGAGTTTTGTTGGGTTCTATCAATTTTTAAATCTTAAGCGATAAAAGATGGCCTCATAAATTATATAAGCTACAAATAGCTTGGTTAAGAAGTACAATGCCACTTCATATTTTACAGTGTAGTTTTTAATGTACACTTTATATAAGTTACATAAGTTAAATATAACTTTGTGCTGCTACAGAGCTGTGTGTCAGACCAGGTTGTCCTCAAGAGACAGTACTGTCCACTTTTCGTTTCACCTCCGACTTCAGATAAAACTCTGATACTTGCCATCAGCAGAAGTTCTCTGCAGAAGACACTGCTATTGTGGGGTGTATCAGAGATGGTCAGGCGGGGGAGTTTAGGGGCCTGGTGGAGGACTTTGTAGGATGGTGCGTGAGAAACCATCTGCTGCTCAACATCACTACGATGAAGGAGATGGTGATGGACTTCCAGAGGACTAGGGCCCCCTCGATCCCTGTCCACATCCAGGGGATGGATGTTAAGATGGTCGGGACCTACAAGTACTTGGGTGTCCACTTGGACAACAGGCTGGAGTGGGCTGTGAACACCATGGCCCTGTATAAGAAGGGAAAGGCTCCGGTCCTTTGATGTGTGCACACTTCTGCACACTTTTTTACCAGTCTGTTGTCACTAGTTCCATGCTGTAGTGCGTTGGGGCGCCAGCATCAAGGTGGGGGATGCTAACCAGATCAATAAACTGATAAGGAAGGCCAGCTCTGAGCTAGGGTCTAACCTTGGCACCCCGAGGAGGTGGCAGAGGCAAGGGCACTGTCCAAACTGTGAGCCATTATGGATAATACCTCCAACCCCCTCCATGACATGGTGGAGGAAATGCGTAGCTCCTTTAGCGCTAGACTGATCACCCCGTGGTGTCGGAAGGAGCGCTAAGGGAAGTCCTTCCTGCCATCAGCCATCAGACTTCACAATGCTGCACTGTGAGCCAGAACACTGGTCTCTACTAGCCAGAAATCATTTACCTGTTCTGCACTCTGTTTTTGCTCTGTTTGTTTTCTCTCACTTCTATCGATCCATTGTCCTGTATGTATTTACTACTTGATTTATTTATTTATATGTTTTTTGTGTAATTTTGGTAATAGCGTCGCAATTTCCCTATGGGGGATAAATAAAGTACCTACCTACCTACCTACCTACCTAATACATACACACACAGACTTAAGTTTGTGGTTACTCAATACTAGTTATTCTGCTATTAGTACATATTTTACTTTGATAAGTTTATGCCATGACATTTTTGCATCCCATCAGTGACTTTAACCATTTATTTGAAGGTATTCAATACACTGTCATCTAACGCGAAAATTAGTGGAAATGCAATTGATGCAAAAATTTGATTAAGTATTGTTTTGACTCGTCAGCTAAAAATGACAAATCGGAAAATGCTTTCCTGGAGTGCTAGGAAGTGTGTCACAGGACAGCTGAAGGCTCCCTGGGGGATATAGATATCTTTCATGCTTTGACTCCATTGTCAGATGTTAAAAATGTGTCATTATGACTAAAGGTTCACTATTTGGACAAAAGTATTGGGACACCTACACATTACACCTACAGGAGCTTTTATGACATCCTGTTCTAAATCCATTGGCATTCATATCGAGTTGATCCCCCCTTTGCAGCTATAACAGCTTCTGGGAAGGCTTTCTACAAGATTTTGGAGTGTGTGTTTTGGCATTTTTACCCATTCTTCCAGAAGAGCAGTTGTGAGGTCAGACACTGATGTTGGACGAGAGGGCCGGGCTCGCAATCTCAGTTCTATTTCATCCCAAAGGTGTTTGATAGGGTTGAGGTCAGGGCTCTGTGCGGGCCAGTCTTGTGCCAGGAGAACGTTTCCTGTCTGACTGCATTGTGCCAACTGTAAAGTTTGGTGGAGGAGGGATAATGCTAAGGGTTTGTTTTTCTGGGGTTGGCCTAGGCCCCTTAGTTCCACTGAAGGGAAATGTTAATGCCTCAGCTTACCAAGGCATTCAGGAGAAATCTATGCTTCCAACTTTGGGGAAACAGTTTGGGGAAGGCCCTTTTCTGTTTCAGCAT
Organism: Hiodon alosoides; assembly: GCA_025775065.1. Taxonomy (NCBI): domain Eukaryota; kingdom Metazoa; phylum Chordata; class Actinopteri; order Hiodontiformes; family Hiodontidae; genus Hiodon; species Hiodon alosoides. The sequence goes on from JAOYSI010002880.1 coordinate 5,225, forward strand.
GACTGTGCACCAGTGCACAAAGCAAGGTCCATAAAGGCATGGTTGGATGAGTTTGGTGTGGACACCTTTGGGATTAATTAGAACGGAGATTGCGAGCCAGGCCCTCTTGTCCAACATCAGTGTCTGACCTCACAAATATTCTTCTGGAAGAATGGGCAAACATTCCAACAGACACACTTCAAAATCATGTAGATAGCCTTCCCAGAAGAGTGGAAGCTGTTATAGCTGCAAAGGGGGGACCAACTCGATATTAATGCATATGGATTTAGAAGGGATGTCATAAAAGCTCCTGTAGGTGTAATGTGTAGGTGTCCCAATACTTTTGTCCATATAGTGTATGTAGAATCGTTATAAATGAGGACAGAGACTGTTAACTTTATTTACTTTCTAAAATGTATTTAAAATTACATTAATGCTTGTTTTCTGCGCATTCTGTTTTCATATACAACACAACATAACTCTTAACTATTAATGCTTGTGTTTTATAGTTTCCAAGCTCCACACATGTATTTGTCTAACATACACAGATATTCCTTCATTTCACAGATTTTCCAATATCAACTTTACAAACATTGTTTCAGTTTTCAATTTCAGTTCAGTTAAATTAAACGGTGTACATACAGTTAACAAACATTTCACAATTTCCATAGGGTGGCAATCATTGAGATATCGCTATTAAAATTTTTCACCACCACCCCCACTAAACAAAGCATGAAGACATACACACATTTACATTTATTTATGTAAATGTATTTATAATAATAAAAATCTTTATTGAGATGAATAAGAATCCTGGCCTACGATATCACAAGGTTTTTCGTTTTAGAACTGCAACACAATAAAATAAATAAATAAATAATAATAATATAAAAAAAAAAACACAGCTATAGTGGAATTCTGTTGGTTTAAAGTTCACACACTGTTTGTTTGTCAGACAACCTACAGAGTGCATGGTGTCTTGCACCAGTTTGTACAAAATCACTTGTTGCTCTTACGTGGTGTACTCCATGCCTGTGTGAAAAAGTGCTTAGGATTGTCCAATGGGAGATAACTCAGCCCATACAGACCTGCCCATTGTCTGGTAATAATGACATTCAGCACATTGGCACACGTTATGAAGGGCAGGGGTCTGTGTGAGAGGCAGCTGACCACTCCTCCGGCGAACATGAACATCTTTAGTCCATGGACCTGAAGTGACAGAGAGGAGAAACAGCATAAGAATCACTGGTGTTCAATGACTGACCACTTAGTTCTACTGGTCGCAAACTGTATCTCTAATTTTGAGATACAAATTACATAGTTATGCACCATTTTGCATTCTTAATGTTTTCAGGTCTGTTTGCCTGTTCTATATATTTTCACCTATACAGTCAGATATTCCTGGCACAGCCAAAACATGCAGTAAATGTTGTTTCAGAGTCAGAAAACTGATCTTTATTTAAAAAAAAGTTAATGATACCATAGATACAAACAGAGACCCGGAGGAGGGGTTGTCAAGATAAATATTATCTTATTGTCCTAAGCAACATACTTACTCATATTTACTCAACATACTCAATCTATCGACTCATTGCACTCTCTTTTGTGTGTTTAAATGCATGCGCAAAAGTGAACAGCATGAAGCATAATGTGGAGTGAATATCGTTCCTGCGATAAAAATACATAATCTTTATCTCCCTGTAAAGCAGAAGGTGACAGCAGAATGTTTACTTGATTGATTGTGTAGTCATTATGTTTTCCCCATTTAATTTCAAAGTCTGATCTGTGGCCAGTCGTGAAAGTGCTAGAATGACGGACAGATATCTGTTTGATGTCTGTCATCTGCAGGGATCTTAGCACAGCTTGCAATCTGTGTTGAGACTGCAGAAAAAAAGCTTATTGTTCAAAATGATCTATAAGTCTGTCCCCCATCCCCAAACACACACGCACACACACGCATGTACACATGCACACATACACACACATATTAAGATCATCAATGAGGACAGCCTACAGTATGAATTAAAGTCAATAATTTTCAAATAAAACAGTTTCTTTCTCTCAGTTTCACTTCCATCTCTTGTTTAAGCCCTGAGCTGATCCACGATTCCAGCCTTTACAAGCCTGTCTGTCAGCTGTTAACTCCATGCTGGCAGACTTTGGCCGAGGTGCCTTGCCGTCCGTGCACGGGAGCCGGCAGAAATTAAAGAGGAATTAAACCAGGGGAGGGGCGAGACACCCGTCTCCCACCCCTCCTCCCCAAACGCTGCCACACTGCCATGGCCTGGCGGAAAATACTCCTCTGTCAATTTGCTACCCGCCTCACGTCCAGCCTCCCAACCATCTGCTCCAATTGATTCTAGATGGCTTCAGCAAGTTTTTTTCATGGCCAAGTACCGAGCTGGCCTAAACGTGGCAGGCGAAGACGCACTGGCCGGTCACTGGAGAGGGGCTCTCCGGTGCTGATTCCAGACATCATGTGATCATTTGTTGTATGAGCAGACTGCTCTGGGGTGAATCCTGTCGGGGGGGGGGGGCTTGAATTATCCAACTAGATTTAAAACCAAAATGATTATTTGTTAAATAAAGGATCTGATAAAAGTGCTCTTCCTGTGAAAAGAGATAAGTTGTTGGTTTTAATTTATACTGCTCATCAATGACTATATTTAAGTATGTCTACCGTGTTGAATTTGATGGCGTAGGACAACATTTTTATGTCAACAAAACAGGACTGTGAAATGTTACTTGACATGGAACAATACTTTACATCCAATATCCTCAGATGTTACAAAGGTAATTGATACCTAACTTGTTATTAAACTCATTGGATAGATATCTAAAAGCAGAGAATACAGGGCTTCTTTCCCAAGAATCACAGTCTTGTTCAATTTATTCAACATGACAATAGTCACATACAAAATATTTGAAAAATTAAAAACCTGAACATCTAAATCCAGTATGTAAAATAATTTAGATATAGATTAGGCAGTATTTTTAAGCAGACAGTATATTAAAGCCCTGAATACGCTATTTTGTTGTCACATCGTTTCTTGTTGGTTTAACAAATAATAAAGATCTCTATCTCCTAAAGTCTGGTATTCATGCACCAAGCCAGTCCGCTTGTACCATTACCAATTTCACCAAATTATATATAGAAAGGTTTCTGGACAATTTAATCCTTCCAGTGGACTTGGCAAGACTCTTTCACTGTCAAATTTCACCCTCTCTCATTCAAGCCCTCTTTCTTTCGGTCCCCACAATACAGAATTTCTTTCTGTTTCTTTTATGGTCCCTGATATCTTTTTTTCTTTACTGCTCCAACCCCAAGCCCTCAGACAGCATGCAGCTTATGCAAATCAGCCTTTTATTCTTCATACTCGTCCCCAGACCTCAAACTTGAATGAGACCTCAAACACACACACACATGCACACACAAACCCCTTTGGCCTCAGTCAAACTACTCTTTAGCACCAATGCAATCCTTTCACTTTACATAAACACACCGGCTCAGTTCCAGTACAGTGGTGGTCTGTTCTCTGGTGCAGCATGTAATGAAATTACAGTTTTTTGGAATCATGCACATTATATGATCTTGAATACACAGATCTGAAATATGTTAACAGGTCCTCACATAAATGCGCTTGTACATCTGTCATCAAAATCTGCAGGGACATTCTCTTGTTAACTGTCAAGGGCTAATGTAGCCAGAAAGGAGAATGAATTGGATTGAAAGACTGTAAGGGGTGGGGGGGGGGGGGGGGACTGCGTGTAAAAAGAGAAATAGAGGACCCTGGTTAGCCTAAAAGGAACCCGTCAGACACATTGTTCCTGCTTGAGCGTGGATGTTGGAGGGGGACTGAGGGCTAAGTGTAGGGGGTGTGAGGGGACCTGTTTACTAAAGTCATAGTTAGGGAGGGGGGTGGCTGATGAATATAAAGTGTTCCCTGAGAGCTGACATTCCCAGGCTCTGAGCTGCACACTGTGTGATGTGCCCAGCGGCAGGGGTAACAGGCTGACTTCTCTCAGACACTTTGACAGGCCGGCTTTTTCACCAGCACATTGCTGAGCCAACCAGCCTCTCTCACCTAGCAACATCACGGGGCAAAGGGGCTCCCCCAGCCAGCCAAGGCGACAGGGAGGGGGGGCAGAGGAGGCGGGATTGTGAAAGAGAGACAGACAGAGGCGAGCCAGGCCTAGCTGAGAGGAGACCAGACATTTCTGCTACTGTGAACTTGAACTTGGCGTTCGTCCTGAAGTTCAATTTTAAATAGGAACCCTACACAGAGGGATATGCTGGTGCATATAATTTCAGTGGAATAATTGTTCAGAATTCATTATTTGGAGGGATTTATTTGGATGCATTTAGTGAATTATTAAAGTTATAAAAATTACTAATTTGTAAACATATAAAGTTTAGTCACCATTTGATCTGCACCATACTGTCCACTGCTATAAATTGAATATCCCTGAACAGCCTCAAAAAGCACCTTTAAAAGCATCTCAAAAGTTTTGTTGGAAAACCTTTTCTGAAACATTTTGAGCTGTGAGGGTGTTTATATTCAACATTCCCATGGTGGTCTCACTTACATGCAAAGCCCACCATGGGAAATCCCACCAACACATTTTATGCATGTTGGCTTTTGCTTTCCATTTGTGAACCTAAATCTCAGCTTCTCACATCCTTCCATAAAATCAGAACTGGTAGTCAATTTATTTTCCTCTTTTAAAGTTTATTGAGTGTCAGATTTATTTTGCGCTACCACAAACTGACATGCCCGAGAACCATCCTTCAGGCACATTACTAAACTCTCTGTTGATCACAGTCCTTAAAGAAAAAGGGATAAGAAGGAAAGAAAGCCACAACCTTTCTGGTCATATAAAAAGAGATATTTACGTATGAGGACTGGTTACAAAAAAACCCTCTCTCCAACATATGGTGTGAGATTATGTTTGCATGTAGGCAGTCATTTAATCCTCAAACGCTTTAATTTCAATAAATTCTTACGATTTGCTTTTTGGGTGGTCAGGAGCCATGTCCACCCAAGCTAAAATGGGTGGCGTTCTGCCAGTCTGGGACACAGATGTGACTCCCAGTCACAGTTGACAAATGGCAAAATCCACACTCAAACATGTAAATCTGAATCATTCTGTGCTTGAGCAATCGTCTTTAATTCCAGTTGTTTTCCTGTTCTTTAGTAAACTGCATATCAGATTACTTAAGGAAAAGGATGCATTACATTTGAAAGGTTTGAATTGCACTGGAAGATTTGAGACCAAAATGATGAACTACAAATGATCCATACAGATTATGTTTGATATATTAAAAATGTATATATATAAAGATCAAATAACATATTTCATTTGAAATGGTGAACGAATTTTCATCTAGCACAAGCATTGGTAATGATAAAGGACAGCAGTCCGTGTTTAAATCTATTCTTCAGCCTTCTCGCCCTCTAATTGGTTGAGCAGGTTCACCTTCTCTCCATGGGCTGTAGGACCTGCCACATCAAATAGAGTCCTTCTGCCCATTTGTTGACCTGTGATAACTCACTCTGTTTCAACTGTGTGTGAAACAAACTAAGTTTTCTCCAGGAAAAGCCTTGCCCCACAATTTTCAGATTGACACAATGTTTTAAAAAAAACAACATTGCATATTGATGTTGTGTGCTTTACATATTTTTTTGTATGTCGATGACATTTAAGACACAATGTTTCTTCAGAAAACCAAACAACTGTAGAAATGTTTCATTCCAATTTTTATGACAGCTGCAATATGTTTATAACATAGTAAGGGTCTACTCAAATGTTGTGAAAAGTGAGGTTATGTTTGCATTATCGACACTACGGAATGCTGAATACAAAACGGATGTTCAAAATTAAAAAATTGTCCGGCTTGATGCTCATGGAGTGGAGCGAAGGAGAGAGACGCCAGGAGATATGGTTACACTTGTCCGCTCATCGAAGCCTTTCTCTGCAGCACCAGAGACCTTTGCCAAGGCTGTGCCCGAGAATCCCGATTCCCAGCTTTTCATGGCCGCTCAGCCAGCAAAGAACGATCTGAAAGCTCCCCTGTTGCCATTACAAAGCTGAGAACAACCCTTCTCAGGATAATCGCATTTATCCTCAGATTAAGAGGAGATCTGCAGCTGAGGTATCCACATGGGGGGAAAGGGGACGGGGACACATGCAATGCAGCCTCCTTTAAACAAACCCCAGAAAAGGTTTTTGTTATGGTTCTATCTTTGTTAACTTCTCCGGTGGTTGACAAACCTGTGATTCGCTGCAGGGAAAGGTGGATTGTGAGAGGCATGGTTTAGATTAAGTGGCGTCTTTATCTGACAATCCTGATACCCTTTGCTAATCGTGCCACATGCATTCATCGTTTCTAGTTCTGTCAAAAGTAAAAATATCATCCTGTTCATAATTTCAAAACAATAAAACAATTTGTACATTCCTCCTTATTCCTGAAGTGTGTTATAATAATCTAAGATAAGGATTTATTCTTATTCTTCTCTTCAGAAAACTGTTGAAGATGCCAAACGAAGACTTGATACTTTAGTTTCTGTTGGCCAGTTCAGGAACTTGGTTAAAGACTCTGTTGAAGATTGCTCCTGTAATAATTAACTCTTGCTTGTACAAATTGTATAAATTGCCTGTGCAAATTGATCGTACCTAGTATAAATTGCCTGTGTAAATTGATTGTGCTTTGATTGAATAATATCATCGAAACTGAATTTCGATGTAACAATAGCGATGTGCTGTTTTTTTTGTAATGAGGGCCTCCTTGTTTGTTTAGACAGTCTGCTTGGTAGAGTCTGACCTTTTTGCATGAGGATGCAGGATGGAGTTTCAAAAGTAACCAACCAGCCTATGAATGCATTCTTTAGACCATCCGTGCATTGTTTTATTTAAATGAATAACTCTCCAATCACCCTAGAAATAGTAGACAAAAGTACCATTAGGTCTGCAGTGTTTGGAAAGCCTTGCTTTTTTGTTTACTGAATACGTTACGAGTAACTCTGACTGATTATAATGACACCATTTCCACATGGAAGAATGTTAACAGAGGCAGCTCAGGGGAGAGTGCGAGCTGGCTGCTTACAGGGTTCCCTCGAAGTGCGGTCTCAGTGGGAGCTTCCAGTGTAAAAACGATCATTTTCATCATTCCTGTTTACTCACCTCTCTCCCATAGCAGTTGCTAGCTTGGACATTACTGCTTGTAAAACATCTGTGTACATGTAGTGCTGCTTTTCTGATTGTCTCGTTGGTCTTAAGTGATCTCCATGCCTGTCGGATTAATTCTCTATTGCTTTTCCCTCCAGTCACTGCCAACACTGGGTGCCATGACGACAGCACTAAAAACCAATATGTTTAGGTTTCCAGTATCACGGCCTGTAAGTTTTAGAATATGAATAGACTGCAGGGGTAAGCGTATTGGGTCTGCTGGAGGCGGGCACTGCACTCAAAATCAACAAAAAAAATCCTACTATTGTCCAAACAAGTTTGTACAAGCCTCAATATCGATTTAATTCCCCATAACAATGTACCTTTTGATTTTACAATAAGGGCAAATCAGCCCATACTCCAGATTCTGTGCTATTTTAATGCCAGCTGCAGTATAAGCCACATGGCAATGCAGACAGACTCAGACAGTAACAACCCCCCACACCCAAACACATACTTCACACACTCCTCCCCTTTGAGACCCAGCCACACAAACGTGTATGCATGTACAGACGCAGACATAGCCTATGAATAAATTAGCAAGCTTGCTCTGTGGTGCAGACACATTAAAACACCAGTAATCAATTAGCCCTTCCTACAAAACATAGTTACCAGATTGAAAGTTCTTTTGGATCAAATGCAGCAAACTTACCTCGTTAAATGCCTCAAGTCTCTGTCTCTCGGCTGCTTTTTCTCTGACGCTGTTTCGCCACACCTTTCTTTTATTCTAGCTTCTGTTATGTGTTCGTTGCCAATCATTCTCCATATTCTGCCATAAAACACTGCCATCTGCCTGTTTTCCCCCTTTTATCTAGGGCTGATGTAACATACTGGTTGTTTATATTATTTGACAGCCCAACTACTGTAAAGCGCGATAGGTATACTACTCACCTTATTTGAATATTCTTTTAATTTACACAAATCAAATCTTCATCGGCTTTCAATCTTCACTATATCCACATTTTCAATGAGCTAAAGAATAATATAATTTATGTTTGTGCATGTGTGCATTTTCTGTACTCCACACAGCCTTACATATAGAATTAAACATTACTGATAATTGGAATTGCTGGTTCTTCAACCATAAGAACCAGTCCCTATACAGAAATTTCTAGTTTATCTGGCCTGTTTCTAAGCTAACTTTAGAAGATTCCATTGTATTAGAAATTATTTCCTCTTTGAAGACAAGGTATGGGCTTTTTTCTAGGTATGGAGTTTATTGCTGTATAGTAATGTGTGACTTTCTCAAAAATGGTACTTTAAATAAAAACCCTAAAACAGGTATAACATTTCTCTGCTAAATTCTTACATTCCTGTTCTTCTTAAGTGTATCTAGCTAAAGATCTAACAAAAGTATCTTATACCATTCTCATAAAAACTTTAACACTACACAGCATCATCGGACATGTAAGGAGAAACCCCCCCCCACACACACACACACACACTCACACTCACACACCCACACCCACACACGTACACATAAAAACAAAGGCCTTCTTGTCCTTGGGACACTTTCAGAGCTTTGACGCTAATTTAGGCATCTGGCCGTGTCTGGTCTGAGACGTCGTTCCCACCCTGTTTCCCCCCTGCGCGGCTCCTGCAGCAGCAACCCAGACAATGGTGGGAAAGAGGGGTTTTGGGCCCTCCTCAAGTACTCCCCCTACAATGCAGCCATTGTGAAGGGGAGAAAGGGGAGCAGAATAATAATGTGGACACCCTCAACTGTTTACCAACACAGAGGCTACAGCTGCACACTTTGCTCTTAAAGTGGAAGCTCACGTTTCGTGCTTTTGTTTTATGCTGTAGTCCAATGCCTGAAGAAAAAAGCAACATTTACTCTTGGGAGTGTGGGAGTGTGCGTGCGTGTGAGCGTGCGTGTGTGCGCGCGCATGTGCGTGCGCGTGTGGGTGTGTGTTTCTGCACTGACAAAACGTGAGTTTTATACAGGTTCAAACTGAGGACTTCCCTTAAGACAACAAAGTGCAGCAAATGATGTGTAGCCTGTATGTACTTTAAAGTGTTATTCTTATGTCATTTCCTCATTCTGTGAATTTGCCTCAATGCCATTTATGAGAGTTGCGGTTAAATCACACGGTGCACTTCCTTACAATAATTTTAGCTTAATGGCGATTTATTTTCCTATCTTAGTACTCATTAAAATATATTCAATTCATTAGAAATGGTAAAAATAGTTTAGTTTAGTTAGTTAAAAAAAAAAAATTAGTTATTACTTTAAATCCAACTAATATGTGGCACCCACACATTCCAGACTACCCTCTTAACTCGTTTATTAAGGGCAAAGGTCAACTGACCTTCACTAATGAAACTTTTAAGCTTCATTCATTCAGTCTTTCTTTAATTTATATATGTAGTATTAACAAGACATCGGCACTCAATTTCTCAAACTGTCTCAAGACTTTACATGAGTAACTACTAGTAAATTCCTCTCTTAAAAAAACTCAGTGATAACTATGACAACATGAAACTGGAATGCAAACCATGCCAGCACAGTCACCAGAATTACTTAAACAGAGCTATAGGTGGCAAACAAGGGCTTGAGGGTTCACAGGCTGCATAATGTGTGCTTCAGTAGTCCCTGTGAGTCAGACCAGGCATGTACTGTTATTTCTCTACATACACTGTACAAAAGCATCTTGTATGTAGCACATAGCAACGCAAGTGCTAATGTGATGCATTCAATATACACTGAATGGCTAGTAAAAACTAGCATTTTATAACACCCTTCATTGCTTATATTTTATTATTGTTGTTGCATTGGATAACTGCATAATTTTGACATTCGACGGCACATGCTTTCCAAAATGAAAAATATCGGCATATCAACCAATTGGGTTGTTTCCACCACCAAATTTTTTGAAAAGGCCGAAGTTACATCAATGAATTACTAATCAACTTGACAGCAAACTAAATCTTGTAGATTTCAACTCCAGCTTTATGGCCTGAATGCAAAAGCACCAAAAACCTTTCCTTTTGACTGAATGAATGAATTTGCACTGGTTAGGTTAATCACTTTAGTTAACTTGAGAGAGGTATCTGAAAATGCCAAGCAAAAGGTCATTGACCCCAGCTCGTATTTTTTGTAAAAAATGTGTGGACGCTGATCTACACACACACACACACACACACACACACACACACACACACACACACACACACACACACACACACACACACACA
>JAOYSI010002882.1:0-12839 GCA_025775065.1 Hiodon alosoides
GGGGACCGCAGTGGGACAGCCACACAGTAGAACAGGGACCGCAGTAGGATGCTGAATAGAAGTCTTAATTTTCACAGGTGTTACACCCAAATCAACACCAGTGCAAAAAAAGATTCTCATGAACTCACTCGTCTCTTTTTCAAAATACCCTCCTTTTTGTGTAATCATTTTGATATCAAAGTTAATGAGTACAAATTCGTGTAAAATCTGGTGCGTGTGTGTGTGTGCATATACGTGTGTGTGTGTTTGTGTGTCCACTTACAAGTCTCTTCTGTCTGACTTCTCCACTGCTCTCTCCACCGCTAAGGTAACATTCTACTAATTCTGCTAATCTCAGTTTACAACCCCATTAGATCCTTGCATTAGACGCCTAGTGGTCCCTCCCATATGGATGCTAATGTCCGGGCGACTCTTCTCAGTACTTGCACTGACATGGTGGAACGCCCTTCCTGAGGACATCAGACAACATGATGGTCTATACCATCTTCAAGAGGAAACTAAAAATGTACTTCTTGCGACATTACCTCACGCCTCAGTCCTGAACCCCCACCCTAGGAAAGGTATTTATGCTTGAATGTATTTATGCTTGGAATACTTTTGTTGTTTACTCATTTTTATACTTAGGTATAGAATATGGCAGGTAGATTTTGTGTTAGTTAAGCATGTTTATTGATATGTTATCTCTTTGCAGCATTAGTCTCATACCTGCTCTCAGTCATTGTCAATAGAGCAAGATAGCTCAGTTTTGTACTGCACTTGAACCCTGAAACTGCAGCACTTTTGAACGTCACTCTGGATAAGTGCGTCTGCTAAATGACTAAAATGTAAAAAATCTGTGTGTGTGTGTGATTGACTGAGTGCTTCTGCTGCTGATGAATCCCCTGGCCTCTGGGCCCATGCAAGACCAAAAGGAGAAGGAGCTTTGGAAATTCAAGAATGGCAGCCCTCCACAATTAACTTATGAATCTGTGAATGTATTTTAAACAGATCAAGATGGAGATGTGATGTCCAACATTTAATAAAAGCAATTGTTCTTACATATCTCTGTATCATTATTAACTTATTATTTATTATTTATTATTATTTAGGGTTTATAATCTCCCAGTTTTTCATGTACAGCTGGATATCTCCTAGAGCCATTCAGGTAAAGTAGGATCTCAAGAGTACTGCAGCATTTCCAATTTTGGAAATTGAAACTTAATCTGTCAATCCATCAACTGGTGTTTTGGCTTCATTTTCTTTCACGTTAACATTTCATTCATTTTGCATGGACTCTAAATCAGACCGCCATCCAAGCACATCCAGTCAGGTAAAGCAAGCCAAACAAAAGACTGACTACATTAGCATATCACTATTACTGCAACAGACACATGCAGACTACAGTGATACACAGCCGTAGTAAAAAAATCACATTACATTAACAACTATTTTGAAAAACAAAACATTTGTATCAATTTTCATTGCTCATTTGCATGGATTTCTTCAAACTATAATTTTAAACATCTGAATACTAACATGTTAAGAGAAACATGAATAAAAATGTTTAAATACAATGCTGACTGGAGCTTTGAATTTACCATGTCCATCTTGAATTCGTTGGTCAGTGTTACAGTGCAAAAGCAGTATTTTCAAAAGAGCAAAAGACACCCTTTCCCTATCCCCCTTCTCGTGGGCACATTCACAGAAACAAAAGAAAATGTTTACTGTAGAATCAGCGTATATGCACTGAATGGAGTAGATTTTCGTCACGTGACATCATTCATTGCGAGGGGCTCTACCTCTGTACGACCAGGAGATGGGGCTGCTAAATATTCGCTACGTAAATGGGAAAGTGCAGGAAAGCCTTTTGGCAGGCACCTGTAATTTAAATTATGCTTTACTGCAAATTATCCAAGTGATTATTAAACTGTATGATGCAACAAATTACACAAAACAAGAAAAAAAAATTATTGTGTATATTAGGGTTCTCACGATTCTATACTTCTTGAGGAGAAAAAAACAAACTTTTTTTTCTATAAACATTTTAATGTCTGTTCTTATCACACACAAACAAAAATGTAATCATTTTGATTGCATAATTTTACGCCGTCGTTTCAAACATGACGATTGGGCCTGCGAACTAAAATCCTTGTCAAGGAATACAATTACATTTTCAATATTTAATCCTCTTAAGAATGGATTTTAGTTATAAAATACATCTTTAGTCATTCAAAAATGCATAGAAAGTTTTTTTAAATGCCGAAACAACCAAAAAATTGATTTAAGACAATATATTTAGATGTTGCTGCTAATAAAACACAATGACAAGATAGCCATTTAGTCGGAGGCAAGAATAAAATTAAGTATTTTGGCATACACTTTAGTATAAGTGCATTACTTTAACCATAATCACGGTGGGGCTTTTGCATAAAAATCCTCTCCTTATCGCCCAATAAAATAAGACAATGCGATACTAAAGATGATCAGATTCTTAAATCCACCAAACTGTCAAAACGTGTATTTTATTCCCTTCGAACAAGCAACTCATTAACACTATTTCTTAGGTATTGGTCTTTTCCAATTTTCTTATTTTAAATAATCTGTAAATACAAAGTGCGGGATAAATCTAAGCCTTAGTAATTATTTACTAAAAAGGGACTGCTGAAAAAGCTTGTTTTAATTTGGTTTCGTGAGCATAAGTTAGAATTTATTTAGATATGGATACTTATTTGAATGTATTAATTAGGCGTATTAATAAACAAAACACGACTTTAAACAACAAAATAACACATTCGCTAACGGTCCATTTAGTCCGCCTATTAAGTTTTCAAAAAAGCACCCACCTCTGCAACCCACTGTGGTCGGACACGGGGTGCGCAAAGCTTGTCGGGATACACAGAGCCGGTGGTCGCCATATTGGAGTGTAACTATTGTTATAAATAGGGACCGGGGCTGCTGCTGGCTGAGTTTACATGTTTTCAAGAAATTGTGTTTGAAAAGTACAACGGAAGCTGCAGTAGAGGTCATGAAAGAAATGTCAGCGTAAGTGACACATACACTTAGAGTAATTTAAAATATTCAGTGGAGCTAGCTGCGTTCATTGTGAAAGGACGTAGCTAGCTAGGCTTGACAAAGGCCTGCTAGGTTTACACGGAACACGTTTTGTTTTGGTTTATTTTGTCAGACGAATTACATATAGAATATTCTACGGTTTCATTTTAATTAATGTAATATTGCGTCTTATTTTACGATTATGTGAATCTGTATGCTACGGTGTGAGCTACTAAATTGGGAAAATGTACGAGTTTCCGGTAAAGTGAACGTGAGGTATCTAGCTACAAGTTATTGTAAACAGACGTGCTTGTTTAGCAGGTACTGCAGCGCCTCGGTTGAATTATTTCACCCGGTTGAGGCTTGTTTTGTGTGCTATGATGTATTTTACTTGAGCAAATCGGGTAGTAATTGTCGTAGATTCAGTCTTAACCTTGTTTAAAAAACCTATTCACTTCAATAAGCCTTCAATAACTGACCACTTTAATCCAAATATTCCTCATCCGACGCGCCAGTAGCTAAGTGCAAACGTTTCTGTCTGCGTCTTTATTTCAATGCAGCGAGCTACTCCTAGTCGCACGGTCCCTAAACTTAAAAATAACTTGTTAGATGGCTATATGTGCCTTTTGAGAATTACGTAATTATTTACCTGTATTGTATATCATATGTAGCCATCTCTTATCATTGGAGTAACCCCCTAAATTAAAAGAAATCCCTTCTACCAGAAATTGCTATTCGACAGGTAGTCCCACATTTTTAGGGGCGACTATGCCGTACGCGCTCGTACCCCCCTTCCAGGAACTGCTGAATCGCCGGCTGAGTGAATATTTTTAATACTATTCCTCGGACTGCAGTATGTAGGTGCTTCCGCCCCTGTACTCTGCCCTGGATTTCAAAATGTTGCCTTTTGACAGGTCATTAAAGCACTGTGCGTCCACGTATGCTCTTTAGTTACACTGCTACTAGAAGTTTGAAGTGACACTTTTGCTGTATATATTAGTGTTGTCCAATTTGTACTAAATGTAATTGCCATGATCGCCCTGTAAATCGCTTTGGATTAAAAAAAAGATACAAATGCGTAGCAACTTCAGTGCATTGCAATTAAGTGGTTGTCTTCAGCACTGATGCAGCCAAATGTATGGAAACAAAGCTTTACCTCCTGTCAAAAAAATAAATAATTGCGCGTTTGGGTTTAGATGGTATGAGTTTTTGTGGCAGGAATGTTCCTGAATGCTCTACTTGCTTTTTCTGACTGACTGTATTAGATGGATGGATATTTTTTACAACGCTGTAAAGATGGCAGGGGAAATCAAGCATAACATTTAGTCTGCGGTTCCCTTGAGGATTCTACTTAACAAAATTTGTGATGTGGGGCGTTTGGTAAAACTAATGGGGATATTTTCCTTGTAGGACCAGTAACAGTATGCTTGGCGGGCAGCAGCCTCAGAAACACTATGGCATCACATCCTCCATAAGCCTGGCTTTCCCCAGGGAGATTGACCACATGTACACCCAGAAGCTGATAGAGGCTATGAAACCGTTTGGGGTGTTCGAGGATGAAGATGAGCTGAACCACAGGTGGGTCTTTGCAGCCGTCTGATTGTTGCCGCTGTTGGATCAAGTCGGTGTGTTTGCGATCATGGGTGCAGGGACGGTGGCGAAGACCCTGTCAGAGAGGATTGATCGATCAGTTTTTTTTTTTTGGTCAGAATATTTAGTGGTCTTACGGCTTGGCCTTCCTCACTTCTTTCCTGTGTCTTCACTGTTCTCTTTGTTGCAGGTTGGCTGTTCTGGGAAAACTTAATTTGTTTGTTAAGGAGTGGATCGCGGAGATCAGTGAAAGTAAGGTAAGCGTTTGCACATGTCGGCTACTGAGTATTGGAGATACGAGTTTAGTGGTTACTGCGTCCGCTTCCGGCTGTGTCTTGACAAGTTACTGTATTGTGGGGTGTCACTACTGACTTGTTCCGGTGTACAGACATGTCTGGCTCTGGACCTTCAACCCTCTGTCCACTTGTTAATAGCCTTATGTTACTATTCTATGCTGTTGTCGCACATTACTTGGAACGTTCACATTTTGTCCTCCTTTACACAGAATCTTCCGCTTACAACTGTTGTGAATGTCGGTGGTAAAATATTTACATTTGGGTCCTATCGACTTGGCGTTCATACAAAAGGTATGGCTAACAAGATCCGTGTGTTTAAATTCTGAAATTTTTAAATGGTCCCCCACCCGTCTAAGTCTGGGGTTTGTTTCCAGGGGCTGACATTGACGCTCTTTGTGTGGCTCCCCGACACGTGGAGAGAACAGACTTCTTCCAGTCCTTCTTTGAGAAGCTCAAACAGCATGAGGAGATCAAAGACCTGCGGGTAAGTTCCAATAGGGGGCGCCGTTTACCAGCTGGCTCGTCGGCAGGGCAACTCTCAGAAGAGTAACCCAGCCGGAGTAAGGAAATGGCCTTCCCTCTTGCAGCTGGTCGAAGGTGCAAACTGAGCTTTGGTCTTCTTTGCTTTGCCATAGGCTGTTGAAGACGCTTTCGTGCCGGTCATCAAGTTCAAGTTTTATGGCATCGAGGTAAAACAAAGTGGGGGGGGGGGGGGGGAAATGGAGTGAAGCGTTTTTGGATGTTGTGTTCATTTGTAATGGCATCATCTTCTCTAAACCGCTTCCTTGCTGCTACTGGGCAGATCGATCTCCTGTTTGCGAGGCTAGCACTGCCGTCCATTCCAGACAACCTGGACCTGAGGGGAGACTCCCACCTGAGAAATCTCGACATACGATGCATTCGCAGCTTAAACGGTAAACTTCTGCTTGGGTCACCCTGAGAGTGGTTCCAGTCGAAGGTCTATTTAAAAAAAGGACTTCCTCTTTTCTTCTTTATATTTATTTTTAACAATGTAGTAACAGGCCGCCGTGTCCTTCCGCTCAGGTTGTAGAGTCACTGATGAAATCCTGTATCTGGTGCCGAACAAGGAGAACTTCAGGCTGACCCTGAGAGCGGTCAAACTGTGGGCCAAACGTGAGTAAACCATGGCCGTAAGGCCCCTGACCAGCTCAGAATTCTGCCGGGAAGTACCATTTCCTGTGTCTTGACCTGCT
The DNA here is from genome assembly GCA_025775065.1 of Hiodon alosoides. Classification (NCBI taxonomy): domain Eukaryota; kingdom Metazoa; phylum Chordata; class Actinopteri; order Hiodontiformes; family Hiodontidae; genus Hiodon; species Hiodon alosoides. The sequence continues at coordinate 6,131 of JAOYSI010002882.1, forward strand.
GGCTTTTTCCGCCTGTCCTCACCCCTCCAGGTCGTGGGATATACTCCAACATGTTGGGCTTTCTGGGTGGAGTGTCCTGGGCCATGCTGGTGGCCAGAACCTGCCAGCTCTACCCCAACGCAGTTGCCGCTACGCTGGTCCACAAGTTCTTCCTCGTCTTTTCCAAGTGGTGAGTTACTAGGGGAAACGCACCAGTAGAGGGCGCCAGTGATTAAATGTCTGGAGCATGCTCTTTTTGTTGGTCTGAAAGTAAGCTTAAATTCGCAAGTAGTCTTGAACTACTTCAGAAGTTCATGTTGCTGCTATGGGAACGTTGATCCTCACTTTTCTCTCAGGGAATGGCCCAATCCGGTGCTCCTGAAACAACCGGAAGAAAGCAATCTGAACCTTCCAGTGTGGGACCCTCGGGTGAGTCTGGCTTTGGGTGGACTGCTATTGGATTTATTGGCTACTGAACCCTAGCTGACATGTCTGTGTCTCTGAACAACCCCCTCACCCCAGGTAAATCCTGCAGATAGGTACCACCTGATGCCCATAATTACGCCGGCCTACCCGCAGCAGAACTCCACTTACAACGTGTCCTCCTCCACCCGCACCATCATGAGCGAGGAGTTCAAACACGGTGCGTGTGTGTGGTTGTGTGTGCAATTGCATATTTGTGTGTCTGGTGTGTGTGATCTGCATTTAGACTGGGCTTTTGTTTAATATTTGCAGGCCTCAGTGTCACTGACGAAATTCTCCTCGGCAAGGCCGATTGGTCAAAACTTTTTGAGCCACCGAACTTCTTTCAAAAGTACAAGTATGTAAATTACTTTTTTTCATGTAATGATGTATGGAATGATTTAATCAATATAGAAATGATGTTAGGACTACAGTAAAACAATGTTTACGGTAAATTTGATGGAATTTTTTTTTTTGTATTGGGAATTTTAAGGAAGGTTTCCCCCCCTTTAACAGGCATTATATTGTTTTGACGGCCAGCGCCTCCACAGAGGAGAACCACTTGGAATGGTGAGTATTTAAGTGTTACTGGGTCACGATCGTTTCCTTCTGACGGAACCCGTTTTCATGTACAACCAGCGTTTCTGACGTGGGCCTGTGCTCCATGGGTTCCTCTAGGATCGGTCTTGTTGAGTCCAAAATCCGGGTACTGGTGGGGAACTTGGAGAGGAACGAGTACATCACCCTGGCTCATGTCAACCCTCAGTCTTTCCCCGGGTCCAAGGATAACCGCAGCGAGTGAGTAAAGGGGCTAAATTTTTCTCGATTTCCCTCATGTCAGTTCAGCTTGCTAGGGGCTTGGAAGCCTGAGTGACAAAAAAAAAAAAAGTTTTTAAACTTGCTGGCCCTGCTTGACATTTTGTTTGGTGTTGTTCAGACAAGGCACACCAGAGGGCAGCATTTAATCCCTGCACCAATAAACCACTGCAGAGCCAGATTCCCTGCATCAAACTTTATCACTCTTTATGACGTCATGAAAAGATTAGCCAAGCCTGATATCGCTGTGGTCTTATTGTGAGTGTTTGCGCTTGTAACCCCTTCTAACCTGGGTCAGCCAGGTACCGTACCTGTGCAGATGAGTACCACGTGGTTGAAGTGTTAGGCTTGTTACCGTTGGGTAACAACTCAGTCCTAATAACAGTAATAACTATACAAATATATCTGCGTCCCTTATTTCATTTATAGAAACGACTTTGTCTCAATGTGGTTCATCGGGATCATCTTCAAAAAGGTGGAGAACGCAGAGAGTGTGAACATCGACCTGACCTACGATATCCAAGCGTTCACGGACACCGGTAAGCCGCGGGCCCAAACGCCCAGTGCCTGCAGTGCGCCCTTCTAACCGTAGTTTAATGTGATTGGATACTCTGAACCGTGTCACTGATGTTCCCCCCCCTCCCACACTCAGTTTACAGACAGGCCAACAACATCAGCATGCTGAAGGAGGGGATGAAGATTGAGGCGACTCACGTGAAGAAGAGGCAGCTTCACCAGTATCTGCCCCCAGAGGTTCTGCAGAAGAAGAAAAAGGTGCGAGCGGCTTTCACTGAACTCCAGTGTTGTACAGCCTCACCGCGTCTCGTGCCATGTGTGTGGCTGGTCACGTGATGGGGAAACCTGTCTTCCTCAGAGCCTGACGGAACTGAACCGCAGTTCCAGCGGCGGTGGGTCCAAGCGGTCCTCGCTGGACGGAAGCCAGCTGGACAGCTCCCGGGACACGGACTCCGGGACGCCCTTTGGTTCCCCGACCCCCGTGTGCAGGCCCAGCAAGCCGGTGTCCGAGACGGAAGACAGGTGCGTCAGCGGCTCTTCCGCCATCACGCTCTGTTCTGTGGGTTTTCCGATTTTTGCATCGGTACCCGATTTCCCCGGCTGGTGGGCTGATCCTGCGCTTGTTTCCCCACCCCCGGTTCTAAGCAGCATCACACCGCCCCCACCGTTTGTGGATAGTTTGCCCCCCACGGAGACCCTGTTGGTGAAGGTTGAGCAGGGCATGTCCATCCCGGTGATCGGCTCAAGTGAGTACAGGGTCTGACCTCAGCACCATCATCCTACGGTTGTGGCGACATACTGCGCTTCAGTATGTTGCCTTGACGTCTAACTGGCTCCCGTATTCATTCAATCTGCCCTGCAGAGCCCACAGCGGTGGCAGCGCCCCCAGCTGGCAGCACCATCCCCACAGTGGTGGGGAGGAGCGTGATCCCACGCCTCGGCTCCCCCGGCGCCCCTCAGCCTGACCTGCCCAACGGGGCGGGTGGGCTGGTTGTTAACGGCAACGCCCCCAAGAGGCCTCACTCCCCCACCCTGGAGGAGTCTCCCAAAAGGCTGAAGGATGCGGACAAGGTGATGCTTTGTGCACATGTGACCCTGCAGGTTTGTCAGGCTGGGGCTTCTTTATGGGGATGAACAGGCATTGATCTCCGTCTTCCGTTTCAATACAGCTGGCGTTTTCAGATGACTCTGCTTTCAAAGAACCGTACCCACCCTCCAGCAACGGGCAGGATGGGGAGGAAATGGCAGTGGTGAGTGCCGGCAAAGGCCGGTGACCCCCTCCTGTGCCACAAACACCGTTTTGCTCGGGAAGAAACTATACTATATACTGTGTGTGTGTGTGGTACGGTTTGAACCATTATGGTCTCAGTGTTTATTGCAGCCTTGCTTTGGATTTCACCTCATCCCCTTTAATTGCTGACGTGGCATGGGGAGGGAACTGCAATTAGTCACAATTCTTCTATTGGATTTGCAACTTAAACTCATGACATTTGGAACTGTAATTTACCGTGGAGTTCCTATTGTGAACTGTTCTCCCACCCAAACCACTTCACATACTGTTTTAGTAGAGGGACCAAAGTAATTGGCCATAAGGTCCACCTTGATTCATAGCTTGTTGTGGAATCTAGCCATCGATGTTCATTTGAAGCTGACTGCATGCAACGGTTCAATTATTTAAATCATAGATAATATTTTTGTCCCCGCCCATTTGTGTATCAAAGCGAGTATAAACTGCAACCTTGCGGTTAAGGGCTTTTGAGTAGTGCTTTAAACTGTTGAAGTTTTCAAGAGAATGAAGTTGTGTCCCTAAATCCTGTTATGAAAAGAGCCCTGTCCTTCCCAACAGGAAGTTCACGATGACTCTAAACCTATGCCAATCCCCACCATCGACATGTCGAGAACGCAGGTACCTCGTACTCCAACTGGGGTTTGTTAAAACTATGGAGAAGGGCTAATTTTGACACGGGGGGGGGGGTTTATAAATCGGCTGTTGAAATCCATTTATTTTTGATTGTGATGTCGCCATGCCACTGTTCTGCAGAGACTATCCAGCAAGGAGCTGCCTGACCCCTCCTCCCCACTCCCCACCAGCAACCTCCGTGTGGTGAAGAACTCCATCAGGCTCACTCTGAACCGGTAGCAGCAGCAGCTGAAGCAGGGAGGGGGGCTGGCACTCTCTCAGGTGATGCTTCCTATTGGCCGGCGGTGTCTCCTGCTGTGCTGCCGGCCGTGACCGCTGGGCCCTCGACGTTCTTCCGGGGTGGGGGGGGGGGGGGGGGGCGCCTCTGTGCAGGGGCCCCTGTGCAATGTCCCTACAGCGCTTCCCACCCAGCTCGGGCACTGCATTCTCCCAGCATTGCTCAGGTGCTGTAGAAATGTTTGGAGAAAGTTGTGACTGTGGCGTACTGGCTCCCGGATAACATGACTTCTGAATGAACATTTGAGTTTTTTTTTGTTTTGTTTTTTTGTTTTTTTATTATTATTGTCGACTTGCGCAAGTACAGATTTGAGTGTGCTAAAAAGTGTAACTTGTACAGTAGGTGTAGTTTATGTATATAATTGTCTTTGAAGTCACAGTTAGTCTTCTTTTCGATACACGTAAAATGTAGTTTTTATTAATTAAAACTAAAAAAGCTGCCAAAAAAATTTGATTTGTTTATTTTTTGTTTTTTTTTCCTCCCCACCCCTTGTATGCGAGTGTCCTGTCAGAATGGATCTTGCTGTCGGTTTCCGTTGCTAACGCTGTAGAGGTTCCAACACTGTTACTGGAATGGCCTTTCTGTGGGGCAGGCGTGAACCTGGACCGCTTCAGAATAAGGACTTCAGTTACGAGATGGGGAATGGGTCCACGGCCCTCCACCATCTCTTCATATGGACCCGTGCCCCGTGCTTCGTAAAAGGCTTGTGTGGTGAGCTGGTAGGATCCGGTTCTTGATGTGACCCTAGACTGTTTGGTTTGAAACGGGTGAATGAATTTCTTTTCTTTCTTTCTTTTTTCTTTTTTGCTTTTGTAACTCCAAGCGTGGGGTGTAAACCCTGTGCACCTCCCGTGGAGGTTCTTAAACCGCTCTGCCTAAATTCATGTAGAACAAGGCTTCTGCTCCCCCTCCCCCTGATTTAACTTGGCTTACGGTCTGCTGAAGTCAGGTGTACTGAAAGTGACTATGTATTTAACTCATTTATTCTTGGGGTTCTTATTTTATTTATATTTGCATATTTGTACGGTGTACTTTTTATATATCACAAACCTTGCAGATTTCCTTCTCGGCGTCCTTAACATGGCTCCAACCGACTGAGAATCTTACCCCTGTGTGGAGTCAGTGACAGTGGCCGGGGCGGGGCCGTCATTCATTACGGTATTGTTTTGTAGGGCAAGTTGTATTTGATATGGTATTTTTGTATGTACAATATTGCCTTCCTTAAAATAACACCATAAAATCCACAAAACCCCAAAGTTTGCCCCTTTGTCTTTTTTCTGTCCATAGTCACGTTTTTGTTTTTTCCACTGTGCTTTTAAATGCGAGTTTTAGGGTTTGCACCGATACCTAGCGTTTCTGGAGTACCCAGCTTGGACCGTTTACCGAAAGCCATTTTATAATGGAGGGCATCAACGTAGATGTATGGGTCTGAAGCTCCTAGCCCCCTTACTGCTTGGTAGGTGTCTTTAATGCCTGCCAAGGCAGGAGGTGCTGCTTCTGGTTACTGATCTCCATTCTTTATTTACTTAGGAGCAATTATTCAGTGTCTGCCACTTTATACATCCAGTCCCCCACAGGAATTTTGGTCCATTCATCCTTACAGAACTGCTGCCGATCGGTGATATTTGTGGGCTTTCATGAGATCCTACCACATTATTTCAGTGTTATGGTCTGGACTTGGTCATTCTAAGTCAGCCGGTCTGTTTGAGATTTACTTGTTTTGGATCGTTCTCTTGCTGCATGACTAACCTTATCATAAGCATTGGCTCACAGGCGATGAGGCCCTGACCTTCTCCTGCAGAATTTGTGGTTCTGTCAATGATGTAAGAAACCCACCAACCTGCTGAAATAAACTGATTTCCGAGGCTGGTACAGTGCTTGCCGCGTTCAGCACTACTACCTGTAATATGTAATTAAATGTAGCCTAAAGCTTGTGCATTTCATTTTTATAGTTTTTACATTTTTTCTCCCAAAATACATTTTTTGGGGTATTTCGTTTTTAAATGTGTTTTTCAAAATAAATTTAATTAGGACTTCCGTTTCCAGTTTTATTGTTTTCTGAACAATGGAAAAAGACTGTCACTCCTGGTCGGCACTCTGGACGCCACTGACATATACCCCAACCAATCTGAGGTGTGTTAACACCAAAACGTTTTAGCCACCATCCGCCACTGGATATATTTATTGGGGAACCAGCTTCGTGTTCGGTCGGTAATTTGCTATAAATCGGCCTGTTCCTGAACGATAGGAACGTGTAACTATACAAAAAAAATTGCCCTGCCCTACGTGGATTAGTATAGTAAATTTATCCATAAAAACGAATGTACAGACGAACCAGCTTCTTTTCTTCTCAAATTTGCAATGCATGGTGCACATTCTACGAAGATTTTAGTTTATACCGCGTTGGGCCACTTGTTTTTCAGCATGAACCCAAACCGGAATATAGCCTTTTCGAGATTAACTTGGTCCAGACAAAACATCTTAAATTAGTCTGCACATATGTATACACTCGGGCCATTAACCTAATCACTGAACGTTATTCGTAATTGTTCCTTTCATTCTTTCAAGGTTACAAACCCTTTTGTCAAGAATCAGTCATATCGCCCCTTCTGGAACGTCATGTGTCATTTAACGCGTGTCCTTCTGGGACGTCTCGTGTAATTTAACATGTGTCCTGGGAGATCTTTCTCGCATTTTTGAGCCATTGCACTGCTTGCGCTAAGCGTCCCTGGATACGA
>JAOYSI010002883.1:0-11168 GCA_025775065.1 Hiodon alosoides
ACACACTCTCTCTCTCTCTCTCTCTCTCTCTCTCTCTCTCTCTCTCTCTCTCACACACACACACACACACACACACATGCACACACCCGCTCTCTCTCACTCTCCATCTGACACGTGGAAAGTAAAAAAATATGCATACTCCAAAACTGCACGGAACCTAACACTCTCACATACACAAATGTATACACCGACACTCTTGCGTACACTCTCTCTCTCACACACACACACACACACACACACACACACAAGCAGCACTTTCCTCAGTTGTCTTTTATCATAACAATGTTATACAAGTGCACAGCACTCGCATGCCAGACATGTCCTGTATCCTACCTTCATTTGACAGCCAAGATTCAGTCCATGACTAAAGCCTACTTCAGTCTAAGCAGCTTCCAGCGGAGAAGCAGAAGGAGATCGGCTCATTGAGATGAGCGAGGTTCACAAATGGAGCAGCAAGACTTGAGTTACTGTCAGACTCTCTCTCATTTGCTCCCGCCCCCATCAATCTCTCTCTCCTTCTCCCTCCCTCTCTCCCTCTCTCGCCTGTCTTTTTCTCGTTTATTTCTAGATTAACTCTCCCAGCAGGGTCAGAAGGGTTTAAACTTATTTTCCCTCTACTCTGACCATTGCCCTCACCATAGCCCTCAGTACTAACCTAAAGTCTGCTAAATCTGCCAAGCAGCTACTAATGTAATACTAACACCAGACCTTGAGTAAACATAGTATTAGCAGTGTTTTAATTTTTATTAATTATACAGAGTTTTGACTGCGTATGACTGAAATTTCATTCATTTGCAACAAACACAAACAAAAAGTGTCTCGTTAGTTTGGTTAAGTTTTTTACATGTTGGGTTTTGGTTATGTGCACAAGGCTACACCACCCCAACCCTACTCCATCCTTTCTTTGTCCGAGTGGGTTTCATTGAAGTTTTTTTAAAGACTATTTTTACAAATCCTGAAAAGAAACAAGTGAAAACGTACACCTCCCTATCTCTATAGTATATAGTATATATTTCAGGGTCCAAATCAGTCAGTGTGAGACCACGGCCAGATCACTCTGCATGTCTCTACCTACTCAGTCAGCACCAAACACAATCTCAAGAATGCTTGGCCTTGGTGTGCTGAAAACAAATAAAACCCAGAGGGTTCACACACATATATTCATTCACAGGAGGCAGGTAGTTTTGCACTTCATTAATTCATACCGCGGGTTATATAGCACATATTACACACATTTTTTCGGATAACTTTAGGAACGGTCTATAGATTCTTTACTGTGAACTCGTATGGATTTGAATTAATATCTTTAGCTGGAGGCCAAAACAAAAGAGAGAAGAAAGAGAAAGTTCTCCCACAGGTCAGTGTTTTCCGTCCCACCTGCCGTCTCCTTTACTGCCCCGAGTGACAGGCGGGCAAGCCACAGCTTGTCAGCTGAACTTATTTACAGACAGAACGGCAGGGCCTGGGTCAGTCTGTGCTGTTACTGCACACGTTTAGAACATACACCGTCACTGCACATGCTGAGAACATACACTGTCACTGCACACGTTTAGAACATACACCGTTACTGCACACGTCAGAACATACACTGTTACTGCACACGCTCACAATACATACTGTTACTGCACACGCTCAGAAAGTACACCGTTACTGCACATGCTCAGAACACACTCTGTTACTGCACAGACTCAAAGAAGAAACACAGATATATTCATCATGTCATCAAGACCAACCAAAACATTGGATAACAGTGCCGTTACCTTTTGTTAAGTCTGAAGATGTTTTTTTATCCCCCTAAACAAACATGAAACTCTTCCTTTCTGTCCTTCCACATGTCCAAAGTAAGGAAAGATGAACATCTTTCCAAAACTCCAGCATCTCCTCAGACTGACTGAAAACTGAACACGCAGCCAGCTTATCACATCCATAAGAGTTATGCCCACGGCATCCTCAAACATTCCTGCTATTAGATGATCTCACAGAGATAAGATCATGCCACAATATCAGCACTATGTATTCCCTGGACAGGATATACCTGTGTACATCCTGCCCAAAGAACAAATTCTTTCATCTTCAACAGTGACTGATGGTGAGTACAACATACATGTGCCACATTTTTGCATTTTTTTGACACTGAATGTTATCAGATCTTCAACCAAAACCCAATGTTAGAAAAAAGGGACCCTTAGTTAGCAAATAACACACATGTAATGCTTATTTCATTTATTTGTTAAAGAAATTGATGCAACACCCCTGTGTGAAAAAGTAATCGCCCCTAATTGGTTACTCCCGACATAATAAGGCCCATGTTGGCCAAAAAGTTCCACCTTTGACTCATCTGTCCATAGAACATTGTTCCAGAACTATTAAGGATCATCCAGGTGAACAGTGGTTATGAATCCAACTTGTACTATTACATCCCAGAAAAAGATCCAATTGTCACATATGTAAAAACAGTTTTTAATAAAATAACGTTGTCAGGCCTTGCCCCACCCGAGATCTGAACTTATCTAGAACCTGACAGTGTATTTAAACAGAGCTTTGTCACTCAGCGCAACCATTATAATGCCTACATACGTATGTGCTTAGCAGATTCTCTTATGTCATGTGAATTACCAGCTTAGAATTTTACACTTCACACATTTAGTCAGCTGGAAGTCCTGTACAAAGGCTGAATAACTTCATAATAAAAGGGGCTTCTTTGCAAAAACAGCAATGCAAGAGGATGATAGATAAAGATCTTGTTTGAAGTAAGTGTTGATGTTAGAGATTAAACACTACACTTTCATCGCACAGATTATTTCATCGCAAGAGTGTTTGCGGATGGTCAAAGCATCACACAGGACCCAGTGTTAGTCTGTTCTTAATGAATAACTCTGGGAAATGTAGAGAGCTGCAGGTCACCAGCCCGTCAAAGGAAGCGACACTTAACCCTCTAGCAGGTCAGATTTTAGGAGAAAAGGATGCTCAAAACTCTAGCAGGTCAGATTTTAGGAGGAAAGGACGCTCAAAACTCAACTCTAGCAGGTCAGATTTTAGGAGAAAAGGATGCTCAAAACTCTAGCATGTCAGATTTGAGGAGAAAAGGACGCTCAAAACTCTAGCAGGTCAGATTTGAGGAGAAAAGGACGCTCAAAACTCAACTCTAGCAGGTCAGATTTGAGGTGAAAAGGACGCTCAAAACTAGCAGGTCAGATTTGAGGAGAAAAGGACGCTCAAAACTAGCAGGTCAGATTTGAGGAGAAAAGGACGCTCAAAACTCTAGCAGGTCAGATTTTAGGAGAAATGGTTCTCAAAACTCTAGCAGGTCAGATTTTTGGAGAAAAGGAGCTCAACACTAGCAGGTCAGATTTGAGGAGAAAAGGAGCTCAACACTAGCAGGTTTGTCTCAGCAGGTAAAACTTATTTTTTACTTTTAGTTTCTTTACCTATGCACCTGTTTAGTATTTTGGATGCAAGCATTTTCATAAGAAAAAAAAACTGAACATTGACAGCACAAACCTGCAAGAGCCTGGGAAGTTGTAGCGGTCGCTGTATCTTCAGGATTGGTGTAAACCACCTAAAATGAGTAACCCACCTAAAACCCTGGGTGGCACGGGACCTGGATGGATCTGACCCGCCACCTGGGTCATCCAATTATTCGAAGGGTCTAGTCTTCATCTGTTTTCAATGGAGTAATCAATGGAGTATTCAATGGAGTAATCAATGGAGTATTCAAACCAGACAAGCGAAATAGGCTGGATTCTGGAATTGAAAATCTTCAGAACAGCCAGTTTTTGGTGCTTGACATACCTTAAGTTCTCTTTGATGATATTCAATAAACTAAAAACCAGGATAAATATCAGTATCAGTATTCAAGCATTAACCACTCAAGTTGTATCTGACTAAAAGCTTTTGGTAGTCACCCAGCTCAGAGATGGGCTGTAATCGGTCCGGAGTGGCCTTGACCAACATCAGCAGACTGAGGAAGAGTGGAACGTGATTGGCCATGGAGGACACTAAATCTGGATCCTGAAATTGTGGCCATAGAAAGAGCAGGGGACCACAGACCATAGCAACATACAATTATCCCAAACAGGGCAGCCAGCCACCTCTCCCTCTAAAACACACAACAACAAGTACAGAATAGCCAAAAGATTCTTTCAGTAGCCTTTTGGCAAGCGTTAAACAATAATAACATACTCTCTGTTTAGAGATTTTACAAAGATTTGGACTATAAACATTTTGCGTATACAGTTCATACCCCACATTCTCTCTCCCATACATACGCACACATGCATGCATGCCCATAAAACACAGAAATGAACCTGTTCATATATTTAAGTAACTATTACACATGTACATGACATGAGTCTTTGACGCTTCAGAGCCGTTGACCAACAGCTGACAAAATGGATGTATAGCCAGGCCGAAGAACAACAGGTCACCACTGTGTTCGATAGGGGAAAACTAGAAGGAAAATCCAGAATCCAGGAGGAATGTAAGAACTATGAATTTCAGAACACGTCAATAACCAATTTCTGAATCTGGGTATATGCTTCAACATGAAAAATGAACTACTCTACACATGCATTCTTGACTAGCGTTAGCATTTCTGAGTCCTGAAGTCAGCTTCTCCAAGAAAGAATATGTCTTACCTTTATGACATACTGTGATAGTGTGCAAACCTGTGTGGTGCATTAGATTAGGCTTCATTCCTTAATACACGCCTACCTGTGTTTATTTAAAGAGTTCATCCAGGGCAAATATGGAAGCCTTATGCAGAAATAAAATCGAACAAGGGAGTTTCTTTTCTACGGCAGACCAGCATGTTTCTAACGATGAAGACAGAAACATGGCCTGCAGACACTATTTTTTTTTTTTTTTAAACAAAGCACAATGTAACTAGTCCTCGACACAAGATGCCATGTTCAGGGTGTAAAAACATCCAGGGCTGAGAAGTCATTAGAGAAAAGTTCACAAAATAACTTGTCATCCCCATCTGAACTGGGGCAGTCCTGAACTGAGCTGAAATGTGAGATTTAAGCCAGGGGGATATCATGGGGTTTACCAGGCTTTCAACACCTCCGCTAATAAAGAACTACTGATGAACGCGTACTGAGGCCTGGCACTCCTACCACCCCACCTCCACCAGAATGACTCCACCCCTGCTTCAGTGTGGCTGCCTTCAGAGTGAATGGGCAGTTCTCCCATAGTGGTGTCCGATTAAACTGCTTCAGTCCACACAGTCATCTCACACATTCGTTATTCATTAATGCTACTTGTTTAAATGTATTTAAATGTACAGACGCGTTTAAAAGTCTATTTACCTTACACAGAGGATGTCTTATAAGGGAGATTCCCAGGGGAACAGTGCAAACCAACATGTACACTCTTTAACTAACTTTATTCAGAGACATTAATCTGTAGTAGTTAGCTAACAGATGGTGAGTGACATTTTAATAATGCATGTGCATGCACACCCAATTGTGGGAATGGAAAATATGCATTCCCATAGGGTTAGTGATACATTTGAAAATTACAATTTTAAAAGAACATACTGAGCTGTGTTCTTTTTATTTGAGCAGTAACAATATTTTATCAGATGATTTATACTAACTATATTCATAAGAATAACAGTTAGAATACTAACACTTCCAATCCTCCCATAACACAGGGATTGAATTCTCTGGAGATAAAAGCTTATGCTACCTAATGTTACCTGGTACAGTGGTGCATAGAGATAACTACACATTGCATTTAAAATAAGTGAAAAAATGTTTTTAATTTGATAACAGCTAACTAAACTGTGTCTCTAGAAAAGTTAAATTGACCCGCACCCCTTGGGTGTTAAATAATCACTTGGTATGGCTTTATTTCAGCTGTTTAGAGATTTTACAAAGATTTGGACTATAAACATTTTGCATATACGGTTCATACCCCACATCTCTCTCCCATACAAGCATGCATGTGTGCAAACACAGAAAGGAACCCGTTTATATATTTAAGTAACTATTACACTGTTACATTCTGTTTCAATTATTTAATTAATTATTTAAGTCAGGGAGTCTGATGCTTCAGAGCCATTGACGGAACAACAGCTGACCAATCAAAATGGATGGATAGCCAGGCCAAAGTACAACAGGGAAACAACTGAGAAACGCACAAATAGCAGCGTACAAGTAAAACCCAATATCACAAGTAAAATGACCTTCCCCATATAAAACTAGATTACAAGGGTTCTATGGTGCACCAGCAGTATTCTTCCTGTAGAAAGACAAGCCAGTTCTTTCTGGGATATACCAGTGACATCACAAAGTCTACAGGACATGACACAAAAGGCTACAACCCTTACTGGCAAAGGGTCAGGCCTTCCTTTCCGATCTACAACCCACTGGGCTTTGGCTGTTTGTAACATCCTGTTCTCGCTATAGAAACCTCAGTCTCAGAGCCACCCCCACAAGCTACAAGATCCTCTGGTGTTCCCAAAGTTCAGTTCTTTCTTTTTCTATTCTTGCGGCTTAGAAACCTCCATGTCTTTGGTCTTTACTTAAACACTATTTTTTTGCTGGTCCTCCTACGTGTAAGCCCCAATTAAGCTGAATTCCACGTTTATTTCTCCAATCTAGCCTTGTTCCAGACCATGTATGAAATGTTTGAGTCCAAAATTACAGTTAACTGGGTCAGAGGAGGCACTGAAGCATGAATCTAAACCTTTAACCCTTTCCCTCCTGTGCAATTGAGCTGCCAGTTCACTTCCTGTGAGATTGAGCTGCCAGTACAATTCCTGTTCCTGTCCAGCAGAGTAAAAACCTCTGTCAAACCATTCTCAACATAAACTGAGATCTGGCTCCTGCCATTTTCATTGGCCTATATGGCAGGGTCAGGTACACTGTCATCTCTACATTGGCTGCCTGTGAATTTTAACACCATTCTGCTTTTCAAAGCACAGAATAATTCAGCCCCTGAATACATTACAGACACCTGCAATTACCAGCCAAATCGGAGCCTAAGATCAGCTGAAGCAAACTTGCTAGGTGTTCCTATAATGACCCATAAGAGAAGTGGATAGGTCTTATTTTTACATCCCTAAACACCCAAACATATCAGAGAGGCACCATCAACGGGAATTTTTAAATCCAAAAAGGATTTAGGATTGCCATCAGGTATGTATTTATATATTACCTTCATTTGATTTTTTTGAATTCTTTTTCTGACTAGACAATAGTTTTATCTAGCCAAGTTTAGGGGAAATAATGTTTTTCCCAAATTGCTCCACAAAACCACAGCCCCCTGTGGAAGAACAGGGGCACAGGCTTTTCTCAGTGCCACCACAATACAGGATGCATTTTATCCTTAAAATGTAGATTTTTGGTCAGAAGGAAAAAATTGGTGTTGGTTAGGGTTCAGCGTTAGGTTAGGGTTATCGCTGTTGAATTAGTGGTCTGGCTTGACTTGCATAATTTAGATTTGGGTTCCCTAGAGTTAAAAGGGTCTAGCGACCCTATCATAATCTATTTCTTATTTCAGCTTTTTGCTTGGGTTCCTAATTGCCTGTTTGGAGTCAGATGGATCCTTCTTCATCCCAACAGATCAATGTGGAGCATTTGGCCCCGTTTCCTTGGTTGTTTTTTGAGTTAGTTTAATAAAGCTTGACTATGACAGCCTCAGGCTTCCACAGGCACACAAAGGGCAAACAAAACTATTTTATGACCAAGACACAAGACAATTTCTCTCACAAAGTCACAGAATCAAGCCATTACACACACTCAACCAACGTAGCTTAGCTCGGTTTCGTCCGTGGAAAAAAAATAGAGAATGGACTCCTGACTTTACATGGCTTTGTAGGGTTTACAGGCCCGCTCTCGTGAGATTTAGTCTAAATGGGTCTGAAAGGGAACGCATGAAGTGTTCTCTCACAAAGACAACTAAAACAACGCAAAAAATAGCGTTTAACCGTTAGTGAAAAGATGGTAAATTGAACGCTAGACCCGGGAGGGGAAGGGTGATGTGAGTCAGATGCTCCTGCAGGCAGACAAAGCCAAGGCCAACTGCTAAACAAACAAACAAAATGATCAAAAAGAATCAACCCACTACAGGAACAATGCTTTTGGTTTTTCTCTTTTTACTTCAGACGTACAGGAGCTTCAGAAGACTATCGGGCTTTACAGGATTTATGACAAGATTTGACTTATTTGCTCAGATATTTCTGGGTTCTTGAGGGAAATAACCTATTAGTGACGGTCCTATTTGAACGAGAACCAACACAACGGCCACCTCAATTTCCATTTTAAAATACAGCTTGAGTAGTATATTTTCTGCTATGTAGGAAGGCTGGCACCTCATTTCAGATAAATAGGGGTTCGGAGAACTTTGCTGTAGGATCTCTTTAAGATTGCTCACTCTTTTTTTCCGCCCGCAAATAAAACCCTTATTTAATAAATTATATATTTTTTTAAATGATTAGAAGGTTTTCAAAGTTTTTACTGGGTCCCAGCCTTAGAGACTATGAGACTATAGAGAGGATGTTATAACACGGATATTATTACCTTGCCATGGTTGAAGGGGCAAATGGACCCTGGATCACTACCGATTGCAGCTATATTTTAAGATGGAATGGAATTGTAAGAAACTGACCATTAACCGGGTGTTTGGATGGACGATCGGATCGTTTTCTGATGACACCAGAAGTTAAAAGCTGCTGAACGTGCGTGGTATGCAAAGGTTGGGAGGTGCAATCCACCCACTGGGTCATGTCAAGGTGCCCTGCTCTGCCTCATACATATGTATTTAAAGGAGTAAATACCAGGCAGCGATGTAACGAGTGTGGTTCATTATGTATACCTCTGAATTTACTAACCGGGCGCAGTTGCAGTGTTGTCAACAGGAATTCCGCCACAATGGCACCAAAGACGGAGACACCTGGAACTACACTGAAAACGCGCCGAGAGAACATTTCACAGCAGAATCACATTATTTCAACTGAGTGAAGAACGCATTATCAGAAGGTACGGATGGTGCTGAACGCACTTCTTCGACACACAAACAAATATATAAATTACCCCAGAGCCAGAGGTGACATTCAAAGAACCAAACAGTGGTTTTATGAGATGTCAGATCTCCCCAATGTGATCGACCCAATCAGCTGTCCTCATTCTGCTAGTCCCTCCTACTCTCTGTGAACGCAGGAACCCGAAAACATGGACATTCCATAAACCTCCAATTCACTTTGTTTGTAACGGATACCCAAACCGTGTATTTTTGGGTTGTGGATGCATTGTGCTTGATTGATGGGCCGTAACTTCATTGGCTAAGATTTCACTTTCCTCTTCGCTGCCATTCAGCGGGTGGGATTTTAAGGCTCGTTTCACAGGCAGAATGTGATAAGGTGGGGTTCCTGTCGCTGACTGCCTAATTAGCAGTTGTAAAATTGCAGACTGTGAACGCTCGCTACCAGCGAGTCACAGCAGAACTGACAGGCCCGACAAAGCCACCGCCATATGGCCGAGACAAACACAATCACACATGCAGTATACACAAACACAAACACAGGCCATACACACGCACTCACGTGTGCACGCAGACACACACACACACACACACACACACACACGGTGTATAGAAGGTTTTGTTTTTCATTATAAATTATAGATATTTCACATCTGCAGCACACATTGAATGAGATGATGCCACAGATTCCTCAAATGAATTATCATAGTTTTAAAAGCTGAATTTAAAACAAAATGGACAATAAAGATCATATCCATATATATACACAGATACAATCCGCACAGAGTTGAAAGGGAGTTGAGTGTAAAACACACTGTAGGCATTTGAGAGATATGGTTTAGGGAAGAAGTAGAGGAATGCTGACTTCATTCCCAGCCTCATGGCCACATGATCAACATATGGAGACACACAGACACAGGCACAGGCAGACACAGGCATACACACTTGAAAAAACAACTCACACACACAAACAGACAGACATACATACTCCCACCCACACACAGGTATATAGGCAACACACCCACATAGACATACAGACAAACAAATTTGCTTTGATCATCCCACATTTCCCTTCATCCCCAACCTGTTTTCCAATGTTGGGCGAAAATAAATGCATCTACATCTGAGTAGAGTTCCCTTTCCCTAGTCCTCACAGGGCCAATTTACAACAGTCGTAAATCAAACCTTTAAATCTGCCATCCTGATCAGATAGCACATTCCATTAGCATTCAGTAAATGCACACTTAAACCAGGGCTCTCCTGTCGCACTGAGCCACATAATTTGTTCACATTAATCGACGGAATCAACGCTCTCTACACGCCGGAAATCAGATCCATATCTTCACTCATTCCTTAACAGGGATCCTGTTAGTTGTTTGCACAGATTTTTACTTTTACTGTCCATGAAGGGAGTTGAGTTTCGCAACGGGGATTTGTTTTACTTTTTTGGCAAAATCCAATCAATCAACACTGCAATTAAATGGGGATGTGATGCAGTAGGGCTGCCTCTGCTGGGCTGCCTCTGCTGGGCTGCCTCTGCTGGGCTGCCTCTGCTGGGCTGCCTCTGCTGGGCTGCCTCAGTGGGGCTGTCTCAGTGGGGCTGTCTCAGTGGGGCTGCCTCTGCTGGGCTGTCTCAGTGGGGCTGTCTCAGTGGGGCTGTCTCAGTGGGGCTGTCTCTGCTGGGCTGCCTGCCTCAGTGGGGCTGCCTCTGCTAGACTGCCTCAGTGGAGTTGAGTTATATGCAGTCTTTACTGTAGAACTTATAGTATATTGTCTAGTGCATTGTAGATCTGGTACCTCACTCTGGCAATGAACATCCACTCTCACAAAACTTCTCCTACTGCAGGACTCCCATAATCCCTTGTGCTCCCCGCTTTGGGGCACAAATCACTGAGAAAAGTTAGTCTCTGTGCCCCCTAGGGGGACAGTCAAGGACATGGCACATAGGGACAACGATATCAGATTAACGTGGCTTTGTAAATATGTTTGCATCCGAGAAATTTTAGGCTCCCACAACAGCTCCAAACCGATCGTTCATTCTGAGTGCGACATCAAAGACAATCATACTGACCCCCACGTGCATACGCAGTGCTTTCCTTCTGGGACCCCCACGTGCATACGCAGTGCTTTCCTTCTGGGACCCCCACGTGCATACGCAGTGCTTTCCTTCTGGGACCCCC